>JAOXJP010235932.1:0-23949 GCA_025762735.1 Platanus orientalis | reverse complement strand
GTTACGGTTTTAGATATGCTTAAAGTTTTTAAAAACCTTGTTTCTGAAAATATAAACTGAATCTGTAAGAACACAAGTGATTTATGATTATTTTTCATTCTCTTAAGATTTTAGAGTGCTATGATCTTTATTTTGAATCCATTTTGCATTGATACTATATGTAAAGCTATGTTTTTGAATGAAAACAAAGTGTTTTAAAAAGGAGATTTCTCTTTTGAAGTAAAATAGTTAATCTATGATTTGTTTTGAACTTGATTAAGATATCAAAATTATTTGTTTACTATTTTGTAAAGGATCCTACATGTTTTACTACAACTGTATATTATATAGATTCTTAATGTTCTTGAATCTTCGTTTTAACAAAGAAAGTGTTGAATTCATTACTATTATTAATTTCAATAGAGTAATGTTTTGGACATATTTGCAATGTTTTGAAAAGATTATTTGTAGTTTGTCTTAAGATGATCAATCAATCTCTATTATATTTGTTTTGAGTTAGTTTATAGTGAAGAATATGTATAAGTTAGTTATATCTTTTGACTAAAACTGTAAGAGAATGATATGTTCTATTATAAGCCCATCAAGTGAATTGATTTATGAAACCCACCTCACTGGGTATGTAATGCGAACTATTTACAAACCGACTTCACCTAATATAGGGTGTGAACTGTTATATGGATCCTCATTATTATCTCACTTGGTAGTAATTACCCACCTCACTGGGTATATGGTGCGAACTATTTTGGCCCTTTCATCGAGGCATAAATGGTGCGAACTGTTATATATATATATATATATATTGGCTTTGATATCAATTATATGTTCTATTTTCTTTCGTCTATGATATTTGTTTATGATATATTCCATTCTAATTAGTTAAAAGTATATGATTTGTATTGTTTACAATTCTACACATGAAACTGTATTTTTGTATTATGCTTAGAACTGCTAAAAGAGTGATTTAAGAATTGTCTTGTTCTATATATTATTTAGAATACATGAAACTATTTGCTTTGTATTTGTGAAATCATGTTAAGTCTTGATTCAACGTTTTCTATAGTTTACCTATTTTTTTTATTAAGCTTATGAAGCTTACTCTGAATTAATGCACAGATGATGAGGAGATCATAGAGTAACGGTTCTAGACAGAGATGATTAGAGACCAGATAAATTTTGATTTATGAGACTTAGGAATATATTTAAGTTTAGAGACATGATATTTATTTTAATAATTTTAGTTTAATTAGAGGGATGTAATAAAGTAGTGAATTTTAGTATTTGCATTTATTATTTGATTTTAGTTATTATCAAACTATATGTTATTTGGATTAGAATGTTAGACATTTAGGTTTATAGATTATTGTTATGGATTGTTGATTTTATTTACAGGTTAGATTTATATGGTTATGATTTATGGTTTATGATTGACATATTTATTCCGTTGTGCATGAATGTGAAAGTAAATGAATAAGACAATTTTTTTATAGGAAATTTATATGTTAATAAATGAATGGATTAATGTCAGATGCCAAAACTTGTGGCCTTATTGGAATGGGTTTCGGAGTGTAATAGAATTGGTATCAGTAATCCAAGTTTGAGGTTTTGTAGGCTTATGTGATGGAGCTCTATGTTTAGATTCAGAAGACAAATACTTAAGACTTAGAAACAATCAAAACTAAAAGACCATAGGGAAAGAACATCAAAACACTAAAATGAGATCTTAGAAACATTGAAACTTAAGATGATATGATATGATTTGATTTTAATAAAGTCTGACATATCTGAGCATGAGTAGTTCAAGAGGATGTAGCCATCTAAATTTAAGAGCTATTTGGATCCATTGGAAGCAGAAGCATGGCAAATGTAGCTAGAGAAGAAATTTGATGTCATAGGTTGCACTGAAGTTTAAAAGGCTTTTTTTTTTTGTTGCAATCTTCATGCTTAAGGGAGAAGTTGAATAGTAGTGGAGAGCTAATAGAGAGGCTTTACTAGTAAAGGAAGACAAACCACTCACTTGGAGGCGTTTTCCTCAAAGCTTTCTATAACTATTATTTTTCACACAGACGTATTTAGCTTACTTTGAAGAATATGTATAGGTTAGTTATATGCTTTGATTAAAACTGTAAGAGAATGATATGTTCTATTATAAGCCCATCAGGGGAATTGATTATAGAACCCACCTCACTGAGTATATGATGCAAATTATTTACAAACTCACCTCATTGTTATATGGATCTTTATTACTAACCTAATTGGTAGTAGTAACCTACCTCATAGGGTCTATGAAGCGAACTATTCTGGCCCTTCTCACCAGGGTATAAACGCTGCAAACTATTTTGGCTTTTTTCACTGGGGTAAAAACGGTGTGAACTGTTATATGTATTGGCTTTGATATCAATTATATGTTCTATCCTATTTCCTCTATGATATCTATTTCTGATACATTCTATTTTAATTAGTTAAAAGTATATGTTTTGTATTGTTTTCAGTTCTACACATGAAATTGTATTTTTGTAATATGCTTAGTATTGTTAAAACTGTGATTTAAGAACTATATTGTTTTATATATCATTTATAATACATGAAAACTATATTCTTTGTATTTATGAAATCGTGCTAAGTCTTGATCCAATGTTTCTTATAATTTACCTATTTTCTTTTTAAGTCTGTCAAGCTTATCCTGAATTGATACACAAATGATGAGGAGATCACAAAGTAGTTGTTCCAGATCGAAAGGACTAGAGACCAGATAGATTTTGATTTATGAGATTTTGGGATTTACTTCAATTTAGAGACATGATTTTTTTTTTAGTGTAATTTAGTTATTTCAGTTTAATTGGAAGGAATGTAATGAAGTAGTGAATTTATTATTTTATTTTAGTTATTGTTAAACTACAGGTTATTTGGATTGAAATGTCAGACATAAAGGTTTCTGGATTATTGTTATAGATCGTAGAGCATAGTTATTAAATACTATAGTAGGAAAGTATGAGTTTTGGTCGAATAGGGATGGCTATATGGGGTAAAATTAGTGGATAGAGGAAGGGTCTAGTTTTGGGGGAAAAACAACATATTTCTCTCTTTATCTCTATTTCTTAGGTTATTTATTACTCCATGATCACATCAGTTCAATAGGGAACTCAATGTCTCTTATCTTTTTTATTATGTTGGAATGACAACGACTCAATATATATATATATATATATATAACTCTCTCTCTCTCTCTCTCTCTCTCTCAAACTCTCCCTCCTTTTCTAAGGCTTCAGAACCATTGTGTTTCTATAATGATCTTCTCCTTTGAGTCATACTTGTTCTAGGGCTTCATTCCAGAGCTTTGATTTCCTCTTATTAGGGCTTTTCACCCAAGTTCAAGATCAAGGGTGTCAAATGGCAAGGAGATTAGAGTTCCAAAGTCGTTGTGTTTCCATAAAAAGATGTTCACTACCACATTAGTCTAAAAACCTTTGTTCTATTCTCTTCCATGCTGATAGGTCTCTCTAAGATTTTTGCAACTTCAAAGGTAATCTTGAGTCTAATTCCATTTTTTTAATTTTTTCTAAGTTTGTAAAGATCATTAATTAGTCTTCTTTTATCAAGAATTAGATTGATTTTCATCAGGTTAATATACAAAAACTACACAATACAAACTCCTTCAACAAATAATTTGAAACATGTTAGTTTAGGCAACCTAAACTTAGCTTGAAACCTATTATTTTGCAATGGACTAAATTTGGGCTTATTTCAGGCTTGTGCCAATTTTGTGCCCATGAAATACATTTTGGGTTGTGCTTGGACTGACCTTAGCTCAACCCAATTGATAGCCCTATCTATTACCGATTTATGCATGACAACATTAGGGTGTAAGAAGGATAATTTTACAAATACCTATGTGTACATTGTGTCATGTGTTTTTAACATAAAACAATTCATGGGTCCTTATCTTTGACATGCCCATTGATAAAGGACATTTTTCTCACCCCAATCCATATAGAAGAGATTCCATTACCATTGTCCAATTGATTTTGCATTTGCAGTATTCTCAAGGTGATGCTAACACATGGTCACATACACTCAGTCAGAGAGAGAGAGAGAGAGAGAGAGAGAGAGAGAGAGAGAGAGAGAGAGAGAGAGAGAGCTGGGTATGGCTTTGTGAGATTACACATCATCATTAGAGAATTCAAAACTAGAGCTATATTTTTCTTTCAATAAATAGTTCATTTTCATTTATTCTCATTTCTCTCTCTCTCTCTCTCTCTATATATATATATATATATATATATATATTGTGATAATGGAGTCATTGTGATGTGAGCCATGTATGTGTGTGACTCTTATTATAGTTATTTTTATTTAGATAAGTGATTTATTTGGAGTTAGAGTTTTAGGAGGAGTGTGGTTCAGATTCTAGAATCTGATTATTGATTCAAATTCTTGATTCCCATAATGAGATGTTGGAAACAAATTTATCAAAACCAGAATCCCATTTAGATAAACCTGATTTTGGAAGTTGATGTTACACCACAAAATCAAAATCTTGTTTGGTTGAACAATGTTTAGAATTGATAATTCAACAAGAATTGTGCATAAATGACCCAAATTACCCATACATGAGATATTAGATTAACAAAATCATAGTAAAAACATAAAGATCCAACCATACATATATGTTTACATATAAAAATTCATTCAACATGCCCTAAAAAATTAGAAACTATCTAATGATCATAAAAATATATTATAGATGTATTTCTCCTAATTCATGCTCTATAGCAGCTACAATGGCATCTCTAAATGTGCCCATCTCTTGTTGCAACTGTGATGATACATCCTCATTTCCTATGTCAACATGATCAAGTGCTGCCAAATCATCAATATCATATTATTAAAATAACCAACCTCTACAAGCTTCTTGTTATATGAAATTGTGGAAAGTACATGCAACAACTACAATAAGCTTAGGTGTGTTGAGTTTGTAAAGAACCATCAGTTTTAGGATTGGGAATGGTGCATGTAACATGCAAAAACATCTTTTGATAACATTCATCAATGACGAATAAGCATAATTGATTTTTTTTTCTTTCCTTTGATGTGGTCTTTGATCTCCACAACAAAATCTTGAAGATGATAGCATATATTTTGGTATGGCACAAGAAATCCCAACTGATTTGGATACCCCACATCAACCACGTAATATGTACCTAATACACAATTAAATTCATCATATAAGTCATTATTTTTCAATATAAAAATGAACTTTTACTTGCTTGAATTATAATACATGCCTAGTGGGGGATGAGGGAAATGTAGACTTAGGATGAATAATGTTTCATTAAAAATTTGAGTCATGTGTGCTTCCCTCCCATCCAGCCCATATCAAAATGAATCACATATCAAATGAGCACATGGCCATCACATTTTTTGTAGTTTCTCCCTTCCTACCAGACTAGTATAGAACTTGATCTAAAGATGGAATTACAATACTGATGTGAGTGCCATCAATTGCACCAATGCAATCTTTAAACCATGACATATATTTCCTACTTTGTAGGAGGAAGAAATCTTTTAACCATTTAGATACTTTACCCATATTAATCTATAAGGATGATGTTGCAACCACCCAACCATGAATAGGGTTCTAATAAGCATAAGAAACTTATGGGGTTAATAGTCTAATGGCGCCCAAGTAACCAAAGTATATAAAGGATGCTTTGTTGTCCCACTAAATGGCAGGCTCTAGCCACTCAAGCATGGAGAAGAGATTCTTATTATCCTCCCTCATGAGAAAAGTACAAAGAACGTATGCACGCAATCAAGCTCTAAAATTATACAAGGTTTGCTGAAATAACCAATGAACAAAAAATAGAAAAATTACACAAAATTTCTTTTACATATTAATTGAATTATAGATCAATGTCTTCTAATCCCTTTTCATATTCTCGATACCCAAACCTTGACATTCCTTACATTTCATAGCCAACATGCAACACCTTTCCTTTGCTTTTTCTAGACCATAGGATGGTTCTGAATAAGTTCTATTGTTACTTTTCATCCAAATAAACCATACACCTGTTGCTAGGACTATCCTCTATAGAAATTTACCCCTCTTAGAGAATGCTCAGGTTTTCCATCCTTAAATCATGGATATGAAATCTGATGGCATAGTCAAAGACATTCCAAAATCTGACATTCCAAAATCTGCTAGGACATTTGTCCACATTTCTAAGGCAAGACCATAGTGTATTAAAAGGTGTGGGGAAGACTTTTTTATCTTTCATTCAAAGCAGATATACATAAGACAAGATGTGTCCCCTCTTAAGCAATTTATCTATAGTCAAGATACTAGAAAAATAATAGTCTATAAGAAGAACTGAATCTTTAATGGCATAGGGGACTCCTAATTTGTTTCCAAGGAAAAAACAACTCTGAGAATCACCATAACATTGAAGACGTGATTTGATAGTAAATATCCCTTAGTCAATAATTCCCCAAATCCTTTTGTCCTCCATCCTTGAACTATGACAGTAGTTTTCTAGAGTGCATGAAGATTTTCCACTAAATCTATATCCTAAACATTAGGATCTCTCTACAGTTGAGGGGTCCATCTAGTGACTCCTTCATCAATAAATACATGTAGTCTATTAGTGTACATGTATTATTTGTCAATCTCATGGTCAAAACATGTTGTAAGGGTTGTATGTCTTGATGGAGTCATCTCCAAGTGAAGAACTCCAAGAAGATCAAAGACCGGAAGATAGTTCGGGACAAGCTCTCATCTAAAAGGTAAGACCATGTAGTTAGGATCACAATGTACATAGACACATGTAGGAAGTCCTATCTCAAAGTTCTAGGGGGAGTGATCACCTTAGAAGACCCAAGATATAACAAAATAAAGTTTCTATTTGTGATCGGTCACGGTTGTGATTAGCCACAAAGTCCATGACCAGTCACATGTAGGGTTTTGATCCTATAATTAGGACCTAAAGCATGTGCCCCTTCCCCATGATTGGTCATGACCTAATGGTTGTGACCCACTATGACCGATCATAAAGTCCATGATTGGTCATGGTTGGGTCACAAAGTGGGTGATTAGTCATAAGTTTGACTAATGGCCCACCATGAGAATCCTAGGAGTGTGACATGAGCTTGTGACCGGTCACAACTTAACACTTCGTGACCAATCACAAACCCCGTTATCAGTCACGCTCGATAAAAGTTAAAAAATCCTAAACTTCAATTTTCAAACCTATGGCTCATATAACTTGCACGTTTTAGAAAATTCCAATCCAAGGCGTGGGAAGGCTCCATGATCCCTATAAGAAAGGAACTTTCTTCTTTAGGGAAACATCTTAAGCATTTCGAGAGATTTGCATTTTTGGCCAAATGTAAGCTTCCAACCAACAAAAAAACTTTGTTTTACACTAGCTTAAGCTCCAAGTCTCTAAACCTTTTTGAAATCTCTCTCTCACTTACTCCTCTACTCTTCCTAGATATTATCATTAGAGGAGAAGCATTTTTGGGTTGTCCAAAGGGGAAACCCTTGCTTGGCTAAGCTCAAGAAGCTCTAAAGCCAAGGCTTGAAGCATTGTTGGATCATTAGGCATAGTAGTTCATCAATGACCACTCCCACTTTGTAAGAATAACAACATCAACCATTGAGTGGTAATCTTTGCTTTCATTTTGCATTCATTTTTATTCATCTTTCATATTCATATTGTTTGGTTTCTATTGGAGACACCAGAAGCGTGCTTACACTCATCGGAGACACCAGAAGTAGTGAATAGCTTGCTTATTACAAGTAAAAAGGTTTTTAGTTAATTTTGACCTAAATTATAATAACTAAGCTTAATGAAAATTACATAAGCTTGATAGTGAATTTTTGGAAAGTGGACATAGGTTATCATGCCAAACCACTATAAAACTTGTGTTGTGAATTGCAGTGTACGGTTGCTTGTAAATTTACTTTCAAATGCATATATCTACTTGCCTATCTACTTGTCATTATCATTCTCAATTGACTACACGTTTAGCATACACACTTGCATTTAATTAAAAAGAATTGAAATTGATTCAAAAACAATCTAAATAAATTAGAAAAAAGCCAAAATAAATTGTAAATCCTATTCACCCCCTTTAGGACAAACCTACACGTTATTTCAATTAGTATCAGAACGTGGTTTCTCATATAGGGCTTAGCAACCCAAGTTAGAACCTAGTAAGTATCCTAGAAAAATATTTAGATGGCCAAGGAGGAAAGTAGCATGTTGGTGAAAACACCTCCAATTTTCAATAGAAGTGATTATGGCTAATGAAAATCTTGTATGGAGATTTTCCTAAATGCCTTTGACCATAGGGTTTGGGGTTAGTGATTGATGGCTATATGCCTCTTGACAAACCCCATAGTGAACCACTATCGAGGGAGATGTCCACAAGTTCAACTATAGGGCTTTGAATGCTATTACCAGTGGACTTACTCCCAATAAATTTATGAGGATGGCCCACCTAAAAATAACCCATAAAGCATGGACGTTTCTTTCGGTTACTTATGAAGGGATAAGTGCCTTGAAGATGTCTAAGCTTCAAATGAACACTTCACAATTTGAAGCACTAAGGATGAAGGAGGATGAGGAAATTTTCAAATTTCATGCTAAGCTCTCCAGCCTAGTAAATGCTATGAGAAGTCTAGGTGAGAAAATTCCAGAACTTAAAGTGGTTAGAAAAGTTCTTAGGTCCCTACCTAAAAGATTTAGGCCTAAGGTGACGACTATTGAAAAAAGCAAGGATATTGAAACTACTAAACTAGAAAAACTAATAGGCTCTCTTCAAATCTTTAAAGCACCACCAAGAAGAAGGGGATTTCCCTCAAGGTGGAAGAACCCTCAGGATCCAATGAGGACTTAGATGATGACATAGCCTTAGTGGCTAAAATGTTTAAAAAATTCTTTAGGAGAAATGCGAGAGATTTACTCCAAGAACAAAGATTTTCTAACTTTAGAAAGAATAAGGACTTCCCTAAAGAATCTTTCATTTTCTGTGATTGCAAAGGGAGATGCCACATTGCCGAAGACTGCACCAATAAGAAAAATAAGTATAAGACAAGGGCAAGGCCATGGCTACAACTTGGGATGATGATTATGATGCATCAAAAAATGAATCCCAAAGTAGTGAGGAGGGTACCTCACAAGAAATTAAAGCTTTATGGATTTCAACACCCCTATGAGTTCTACAAGTAACTCAAGTATTGAGGATGAAGGAGATTATGAAGAAAAGGATGATAATTATGACATTCAAGAAGCCTTTGATAAGCTCTTTCTCCAAAGGGTTGACTTGGGAAACAAAAACAAACAACTCAAGAGAAAAATCAACGAATTCACACTAAAGTCAAACTCCTTGGAAGATACCATCTTAATCCTTAAACAAGAATCCTCAATGGAAGTGAAAAAGAAAATGATATTTCCAAAGAGAATTTGTTGCTCCTAAGAACTAAGGAGGAAATGAACTTAAAAATTGTAGAACTAGAAAAGAAGCTTAGTGAAGAGAAAACTTTTCTTAGACTAGAAAAAGATTATAGGAAAAATGAAAATGAAGAAACTCCTTGAGGATAATGGAAGATTATCCAATAAGGTTCTTGAGCTAGAAGAAAAGCTTAAATCTATAGAAGAGGAAAATGATGGGACAAATAGTAATAATTCTCTCATTTAAGAATTGGGAGATCAAATAAAAACATTTAATGCAAGGAACAAAGGTCTAAATATGACTTATGCTCAACTAACCAGGAAATCCCTTGAATATCTCAATCAAATTAAATAGCTTGAGGAGAACAAAAAGAAGTCCATATCCATGGTTGCTTAAGGATATGAACATCTTGAGACGATGCTCACTATAGGTAAGGATCATGGTGATATGAGTGGTCTACGATTCAACTCCTCAACTCATAAAGAAGGAAAGAATGCTTTTGTAAGATCCAAGAACAAAGCTCAATCTCCTTTATAAACCTCCTACAAAGGTAAGAAGAAAGTGGATCCTCAAAGACCTTCTCAAATGTCTGAAAAGGTTGAGAGGAATCAAAATCCCTCACTCAAGGAAAAACTCTCATGAGTTAAGGTAGAACTTGGGAAAGGCCAAAGTAATCTCAACCTCGATCTAATGCACAAGTGACTAGGAATAGACCTCAAGCACACCAAGTTTCATCTTTTATAGGATTCCAAAGAAATGCCTCTACTTCTATAAATGCCAAGAAACAACCTAAAAGAACCTAACAATCTTCTTATGCTCAACTTTCTTGGAGGAAACAATCACAACCATGTCCCTAGAAGACCACATTTTTCTTATTACTATCGTTTGAAAGGGCATATTAAAATTAATTGTAGAAAGATGATCAATGACATTTGAAATATCGTATAAGTTAATCCTAGAGGGGGTGAATAGGATTTATAATTAGTTTACCCATTTTTTCATTTTGTTAGGATTATTTTTAATTCAATTTTAGTTCGTTTGAATTAATGTAAGTGTGTGTGTGCTAAGGGTGTAACTTCTCAAGAATAATATCAAATAGATGGCGTGCAAGGGTAGATATGGATTTAAAAGTAAAGAGACAAGAAATCACACAAAACAATCCACAATACAAGTTTTATAGTGGGTCGGCATGATGACCTGCATCTACTCTCAAAAAGTTCACTAATGAGCTTAAATATTTTTCATTAAGATTGGCTATTATAATTTAGGTCAAAATATACCAAAAACCTTACTACTTATGCTAAGCAAGTTATTCACTACACCCAATGTCTCTAGTGAGTGTAGACTTAGTTTCGGTGTCTCCGGCGGAAGCTAAACAATATGAATATGAATATATATGCTAATGAATGTAAAATGAAAGCAAAGCTTACCACTCAATAGTTAATGTTGTTATTCTTACTAAGTGATTGTGCTCTTTCAAGAGCTAGTGTACCTATTGATCCCACAATGCTTTAAGCCTTAGCTCTAGAGCTCCTTGAGCTTAGCTAAGCAAGGGTTTCCTCTATGGACAACCCACTAGTAACTCTCTTCTAATAGTAGTAGCTTGGAACAATAGAGGAGAAAGTGAGAGAGAGATTTCAAAGGAATTGTTGGTCTTGAAGGCTTAAAAACAGTGAGGGAGGAAGACTTTAGCTCACTTTTAGGAAAAACAATAACTCAATCTCAAATTCTTGAAGTGTTGCCCTAAAGTGGAAATTATCATTATTATAAGGGATGTAGAGCATTCCAAGTCCTTGGATTAGAATCTTTTAAAATGAGCAACATTTGTGAGCCTTAGATATTCAAAACAGAGTTTAAACTTCAAAATATTCGAGAGGAGTTAAAAACTAATATTTCTTGAAATTAATCTCGTGATCGATCACATGATTGGTGATTGATCATGACTGTGATCTATCACAAATCTCAAGATCGATCACAAATCAGGCCTTGGTCTCAAGAGGTCTGAGGTCCATTTCATGATCGATCATGAGATCCGTGATCAATAATGGGACTTAGGGTCCAAGGTTCAAATGGGCATGATCATTGTCGTGATCGATCACGCCACAAGAGGCCAATATCTCGGGTGGTGCAAACTAAAAGCAAATCTTTGAGTGTGATCAATCACGAGATCCCTGTTCTCTACACTGTTTTAGTTCTGTGTAGAGGCATTGTCTTGGCCAATTTTCTAGGGCCTTTTATGGGTCTTTCCACACATACTTAGGCTCCTCATGAGTCATATATGTCACTCACCTTATCATGAATCATGCATCCATATAACTTTATTGATGAGGGAACCTGAGGTGTCTTCCGACCTTGATCTTCTAGTCTTTGGTCAAACTTGTCTTCTTGTCTTTGATCTTTGGAGCACATAGGGATAGTTACAAGACATATAGATGTTACATACTTAGTTTTTCCATGGGATTGACATCAAATACATTAACAACATTAAATCCCAAAGGTTTAAATCTTCAAGAAAAGCACAAAATGGGAAAAATGTTAACAAGAGAAATTATTTTCAAATATTGAAAATATGAACCTCTAAAGGAAGAAGGATTTAGCCTAACAAGAAAATACAAGATAACAAAATCTAAAACAAGCTTGGGTTAAGAAAACATGGGTTAGGAAGGATGAACTAAAATGTTTAGTCATTCATATGGCCCTAATAGTCAGGAGCACATCAAGGTGGTACCTTGATAGTGAATGCTCTAAACACATGATTGAGGATAGGTCATTATTTGTAAGACTTGAGGAAGCTCAAGGTGGGAGTGTTACCTTTAGTGATGGAAACATGGCCAAGATCATTAGAAAGGGAACCATAGAGATCCTCGATATTTCCACACTCACCAATGTCCTTTATGTGAGGGTTTAAAGCACAATTTAATTAGCATAAGCCAAGTTTGTGATAAAGGCTATGACGTGCACTTTGTAAAAGGGTGAAAAATCAAGGACAAAGAAGGAGAAAAAGTCCTTGTTAAGGGAATGAGAACAAATGATAATTGCTATGTTATAGAACCTAACAAGCAAGAGTTGGGAGCTTGTCTCATGTCTCTATAGGATGAGACCAATCTTTAGTATCAAATGTTAGGTCACTTCAACTTTAGAGATCTAGGTAGGGTAAGTAAAAAGGAGATAGTTAAAGATTTGCGTAGATTAAGCAAAAACTGACAAACCAATGTGCAAAGGTTGCTAAATGGGAAAACAAACTAGAGTGCCTCATAAGAAAACAAATCAAATAGGGACATCTAGACCTCTAGAGCTTCTCCACATTGACTTGTTTAGTCCTATAAGAATGAAGAGTCTCGGAGGTAAGAAATATTTCACGATGGTGGTTGATGATTTCTCAGATTTCACATGGGTACCATTCCTAAAAGAGAAATCCAAGGCTTTCAACGAATTTCTGAATATTTGTAAAAGAAATCAAGTTAAAAGAAGCTTAACCATCAAAAGTATTAAAACTGACCATGGAAGGAAATTCCAGAATCACAAATTCTTGAATTTATCTGATGAGATAGGAGTCAAGCATGAATATTCATTCCCAAAAACTCCATAACAAAATGGAGTGATTGAAAGAAAGAATAGAACATTGATTGACATGGATACATCTATGCTTTCAAGCAAAGACTTAGCCGAAAGATTTTGGGTTGAGATGGTAAACACCACATGCTATGTCTCAAATCGTGTCTATCATAGACCAAGAACTGACAAAACAGCCTATGAAATATGGAATGGAAAAAAGCCAATCATCAAATACCTTTAGCTATTTGGCAGCACATGCAACATCGTTAGGGATAGGGAATATCTTGTGAAGTTTAACAAGAAAAGAGATAAAACTATTTCCCTAGGATATTCCACAACAAATAGAGCTTACCAAGTCTACAATAAAAGTATTCTTACAATGGAAGAGTCAATCAATGTAATTGTGGATAACCATGAGTTAACACAAATACAAATAAAATTACCTATTGTCTTCTTAGGTCATGAGCTAGATACCTCATCTCATAAAGAGATTGACGGATCCCAAAAAGGCTAAGAAGAGCTCACATCTTAGTGAAGCTCTGAGGATGAAGTTGAACAAATTCAACTTTGTCCTAACGAGAAGCGGCTCACAAAAGGACTGCCACAAAAATGACATCCTAAGTGATCCAAATGATAGAGTGAGGACAAGGCAACACAATTGAAAATATTTTAAGCCACTTTTGCTTCACTTTAAAGATAGAGCCTAAGAGAGTGAAAGAGGCTCTTAATGATTCTGATTGGATCATGGCCATACAAGAGGAACTAAATCAATTTAAAAGGAACAATGTATGATTCCTAACAACGAGGCCTTCTGACAAGAATGCCATTAGTACCAAATTGATATTTAAGAATAAACATGATGAACATGGTGTTGTGACTAGGAACAAGGCTAGACTAGTATTTAAGAGGTACGCCCAGATTGAGGGCATTGACTTTGAGCAGACATTTTTCCCCGTTGTTTGGTTGGAGTCTATTAGGATCTTATTGTCCATTACTTGCTATCTAAAATTTAAACTATACCAAATGGCATTAAGAGTGTGTTCCTAAATGGGATACTCTAAGAGGAAGTATATGTAGAGAAATCAGAAGGATTTATAGATTCACATTTGCCCAACTATGTATACTACTTGAAGAAAACACTTTATGGCCTCAAATAAGATCCTAGAGCTTGGTATGAAAGGCTCCTTGGGTTCCTTCTTGATCAACATTTTAATAGATGGAGTATGGACAAGACCTTCTTCATTAAGAAATAAAATGACCATATACTTATGGAGCAAATCTATGTTGATGACATCATTTTTGGGTCTACTAGTGAGGAGATGTCCCATGGTTTTATCCAAACAATGAAGTCTGAATTTGGGATGAGTATGAAAGGAGAACTTAAGTTCTTCCTTGGTCTATAAATGAAATAAACTCAAAATGACATTTTCATAAGCCAAATAAAATTTGCTAAAGACCTTGTGACTAAGTATGGATTGCAAGAATCTAAACAATCCAACACTCTGATTACCACAAGTGATAAGATCACAAAGGATCTTAATTGAGCTGAGGTAGACTTTACCTACTACTGAAATATTATAGGCAGCTTGCTTTACTTGACTGCAAGGCAACCTGATATATTCTTTAGTGTAGGTGCTTGTGTGAGATATCAAGCAACACTAAAGGAATCACATCTCAAAGTGGCCAAGAGGATTATCTGTTGTGTCCATGAAACAATGAACTTTGGGCTATGGTACCCTTTAACACTATATGTGAGATTGTGGGGTACTCAAATGCGGATTCGGCTGGTGATGTCGAAGATTGTAAAAGTATAAGTGGATGTTGCTTTTACATAGACAATAGTCTTGTTTCTTGACATAGAAAGAAACAAAACTTCATTTCATTGTCAACTACCGAACCTGAATACATTGCAGTTGATAATGGGTGCACTCAACTCTAGATGAAGCAAATGCTTAAGGACTATGAATTAAGCCAAAACACGATGAGTCTATTCATTGACAAAAATAGTGCGATAGACATCTCGAAGAACCTAGTTCAACATTCAAGTATCAAACACATTGACATCAGACACCACTTCATTAGGAAACTCGTGGAGGAAAAGGTCGTGTCTTTGGGCTATGTGAAAACTGATGACCAATTAGCTAACATTCTAACTAAGCCGCTTGATTCAAAGAGCTTTGAATATCTGAGAAGCATCATTAATGTGTGTACGATGTGATGAATCCACCTAGATTAGGTCTGGCCACAAGGCATAGTCTTAGTGGCTCAAGAGCTTGAGGTGTGAAATCTCGAGGGATCCTCTTTCACATGTATGCTTCAAGTGAGTTTTTCAACCCAACTTTGCATGTGTAGTAGGTGCTTAAATCCCATTTAAGGCCCTCAAGCATTGGTGCCGAACTGTTGGAGCCAATCCAAGAGACAAGAGGAGAAAAAGTATAAAAACAAGACTTGTAACCGATCATAGGGTTTGTGACCAATCATAGTCCTAACTGATCATAAACTCCGTGACCAGTCATGAGGGCCATTTTGTCGAACTATTTGCATGTGAGTCTAAAACCCCCCACAGGAGGTTTTGAATCCTCATTCTCGCATTCAATTGTTCATTTTCTTCCTCCATTCATCTCCTTTCCTCCAAACCCTAGCCTTCTTACCTCCTTTGCACATTTTCTACATATCCTTGCCAACATGGTGTAAAAGAAGTTAGCCACTTGTCCCAACAAGAAGTATGGTGCCAATTCCTAATCGTCTCGCCCATCCTTGCAGGCAATTGCCACCAACAAAGGCAAGCGGACAATGGAGGAACCCCTAGCCACAAGTAAGAGCATGAAGGGATGAAATGAAGGATCCTACTCACCCTTTCCTGATGCCCACAGTTTACACAACTACGAGAAGCTTTTCTCAACTAGGGCCTTCGTCTGTGAGCGCTAGGTCGAACCCGAAGTCCTTAAGACAATCCGCTTCTATGAACAAATCGATGAGTGTGGATGGCTACCCCTCTTTGAACATAAAGGTCCTATTTTGGAGGAAGAAGTTTAGATCTTTTACTCAAATATATTTTTGGAGGACTATGGTCAATGCTTGTTCAATTTGGAAGTCTACGTTGTTTAGATTAACATTAATTCAAACTATATTGCCAAGTTATTGAAGCTCCCTCGCAAGGCAAATGTGATTCAGTTTCCCGTCAAGACCCTAGCCCCGTAGGATAAGGTCGCTATGACCAATAGGCTCTACATTAAGTAAGTAAATTGGGGCAACAAGCTTCCCTACAATAGTTTCAAGACCCTCATGAAGTTCTTTCGTAGGGTCTTCCCATACAACTTGCTACCAACCATTCATTGCAACAATCTCACTCTGAACATGGAGTATCTCATCGACAACATCATCCAAGTATGATAGATCGACCTCACTACGATCCTCTGTCACATTATGTTGAAGACTACCACCACTTGCCACTTGATTGAGAGTCTACCATTTCTGGTGTTAATCACTAAAATTCTAACCGCCAAGAAAGTGCCATTTAAGGTTAATGCCAAGGTTAGCCGCCTGATTCCTCCATCCACCTTAGATAGTCTATCCAAGATGGGGCTTATAGAAGAGGCTAGAGGAGCCACTCAAAAGTCCACCAAGACCTATCCACTTAACCCCTCAAAGTTCGCCACAATCATGTCCCTCCTACACAGCTTAATGCATAAGGTTTCTTGGGTGATCCTTAATTAGAAGCGACTCACCTCTAATCAGAAGACGATTGCCACATGCCTGTCATCTTCCACCTTTGCTTTTTGTTCCTGGTCAAGCAGAAGACATTGGGGTACAACTCCCTTAGGGGTCCATCTGAGCACCCATCTATCCTTCCAAAAGGAAGTAACAAAATAACCAAAACTAGATGTTCATTTTCCACTTACCAATACAACAAAAACTATTATGTATCAAAAATTTGTGGTTACATATTATTTTTGATTGATTGAGATAGTTGTATAGTTGTTTCAATCCACAACTTAATCCAACTGAAAGAGTACAATTCTAAACGTAGTTTTGATTTCAAAAGCCATTTGGAGGTTCTAGGGTGTAATGACCTACTTATTTATTATGTATTCCATATTACATAGCCAATCTTGTATGTTAGGCGAAGCTTCCACAAGGGAGCCCCAATGAAATAGCTAGTAGGATTCCATAGAATGCAAGAGAATAAAAGAGTTGAAATAAAAAAATTTTCTTTGTATATCAATACAAAAAACTAGTTTCTTTGGAGAGCAAAAGTGAAATGAAAATAACACATTAATAATCCCAATAATCAATAGTTTAATTTTCTAAAACAAGAACAATAATCAATTTTAAAAATAAGAATATTATAGGTGTAACAACCCACGTTGCACTTAAAGGAGAAAAATATAATTTAACACATTTAAGGGTAAAACTATCGTTGCACATGTTTAGACAGACCTTAGAGTGGTTATGAACCTTTTGGACTAACTTAAAAGTGTAGAACCCATGTTGGACCATGAACCGATCAAGTTTCAAAGTTTTCTAAATGCGTAATTAGGGTAACATCATGGGTCAATCTACATCAATCCCGAGACAATTTGAGTATGAGCCATACATCATCGGTAAGGTCTTTAAGTCTACTTTCTAATGCCTCAAATGGCATAAAATTTCAAATTTTCTACAAAAAGTTATGCCTGTTTTCCCATGAAAGGTTTAAGTAGGATTTTTTAAAGAGAAGCATGATCCATTACGGATCTCATGATCAATCATAAAAGCAAGATTTTGGCTTGATTGGTCATGAATGAAGGAGCTAAGCCCTTAGGTGATATCTGAGAGACCTGTGATCAATCATGAGATTTGTGATTGATTAAAAAAAATATATTTTTGTGGCATTTTTTACGTGACTTTCACCCATCGGACCTTCACACACGTGGGATCTTTTCTTGGATGCGTTATAACACCTCTAAACCCTTATTTAAGTTATTTAAAACAAAAAAAGTAAAGGTTTGAGTGATTAGAGAGGCTTGGAAGAGGAAGAGGGAATTCTTCCCCAATTGGGTAAATTTTACTCCCAACTTTGAAAATCTACTAAGTGAGCTCATTTTCCTTTTAGATTTTCATGTTCCATCTAGTTAACAATATTTCTACATCATTTTATAAATAATAGAAGTAAGGGAAATGAGGTATTGGAGGGTTTTAGAGCTTGAACAAGGAGGTAGACAAGAATATTTAGTGTTCATACATGATGTGCTACTCTTTTATTCTTTTACTATTTTCTTCTTGGTTAGACTTCTATTTGCTTGGTATTTTGGTTTCTTTATCATTTGATTGTTAAGTCTTTGAATTTTGACATCCTTTGATTACTAGATCTATGAGATTTTTGTTAGTTTTCACACATGATAAGCTACTCCTTTGACTCCTTTGACCTTTTTTTCTTCTTTTATTCAGTTGTAATATTTAGTTTCTCTCTCAATCTTATTGCTTTGTCTTTGAGGTTAAGTGGGTTTACTTCATCCAAGCACTAAATCCATGGAGGATTAGTGAGTTCCTAAGTTGATTGTTCTACTTTATTTTTTTGTACTTTTCTCCATTTTTGGTTGCCATTTTGGGTGAGATTATAGTTTTTTATTACTTCTTTCTAGGGTTGTGTGAGTCTAATGATTCTACATATTCCATAAAATGACTCCTCCCATTATGCTTTGGTTGGGACTTCGATTTACAAGAAATTCTAGATTCTATATGTATATTGCTAGATCTATTCCATTTTAAGCATGTCTTAGATGAGATTTTTTCATTCTCTTGTACTATCACCATAAATTCATTGAAATCCTAAGTTTCTCTCCATGATTGAATGTATTAAGGTTGGATCCTTGTAAAATTTAAAGGGGAAAATGCTTACTACTCTTTATGTTTAAAGTTTTCCTTGGTTTCCTTATACTTGAGATTTCTATTCACATCATTATTGTTAGTTGGTATTTTCTTATTAATTTGATTAGCTCCAAGGTGTATTTCTTATTCTATTTCAAATGTTAGTTAGCCATTAATGCTATTATTATGTTTTTCACTTGATTGTCTCCACTTGTGTTTGATCTAATGAGCTCCATATTAGTATCATTGCATCCACATGACCTATTTGGGACTTTTATGCTATTGTTAGCTTATGAAAGTTAGAAGAGGAATTCTAAGAATTTGGTTTTGGTGTGAGTATAAGCTATTACTTTCTATTTGGTTTTAAGCATGAGTTTTACATGGTTTTACAAATGATTTTTGTAACATGGGCATCTCTTGCATTGTATCATTGTGCAATTACATATTATTCTATATATGCATGGATTTCAAAGTACCATTGCATATTCGAGAATTTGGTTTTGGACCTAATCATTGGATGACATTAATAGGTGAAGATGGCACTAGTTGCCCACCAACCCTTGATTCTCTAAGGGATTTTTGCAAGCTAACCTTTGATGCCCTAGGGAATTTTTGTGGGCTATATTAGTTTATTGACCCCTTTACAGGTACCTAATCATTGAGTTACATTAATAGGTGAAGATGACACTAGTTGTCCACCAACCTTTGATGCCCTAGGGGATTTTTGCAGGCTAACCCTTGATGCTCTAGAGGATGTTTGCTGGCTATATTGGTCTTATGACCTATTTTTGGACCCAATCACTGGGTGACATTAATAGGTGAAGACGACACTAGTTTCCTACCATTTTTGTTGAAGATTTTAGTTTTTCCAGGGACCCTACATGGGTCATATGAAATTTTAGTTTTGTAAAGACCTTACATGGGTTAATATGATTTTAGTTTTGTCAAAGGCCCTATGTGGGCTAATCCATTGGATTGGATATAAGGTGTTTTGAAGAGATTTAGTTTAGGAACCCTACATGGGTTGAGGTGTTTTGATACAAGGTGCATTTTGTTGGAAACCCTTCATAGGTTTTATGAGTTTGAGAGTTGCATTAGGCTTCCATGAGCATTGTTTTGATATCTATTAGCAAAGATAGCTTATTTGAGAGGTGTTAAGGCTTACTTATGTATGAATATTTTGTAGCAAACATTTGCTTTATATGTTGCACTTTCCTTATGTGCTACACATTATCTATTTTAGTTATAGGCTTTTGTTGTTTTGGCTTTTGTAATTTGGTATCTTTATTAGATTTCGATTATTGTTATAGCTAGTTTGACTCTTATATATTATATCTGTTCCTATTTGATATCGATCCTTACTCATACATATTCGATTTATTCCGTGCGACATTATGCATGTTCTCTCATAGGCTTTATAGCTTACCCATGTTTTTAACACCATTTCAAATGGTGCTCCATAGGACATATTCTATTGCAAGTCCGGTCCGCGTGATGGTTCGTGGAGATGAGAGGACCACTTTTTATTTTATTCACTTTATGTTCAGTTTATTTTTCAGCATTATCATGTATGAGACATGGATCATTTGAGATAGGATTTGATTTTGTGATTTAGTAGGATTGATGGGGATGAGATAATGGATGTTATGTGACTTGTTGGATGAACCTTTTTATGATATGGTTTAGATACTTATGGTTATGTTTAGCTGTATGGTTTGAGATTAGTATTTTATTGTTATGAATGTTTTAGAGATCATTAATTTATTCCATTGCGTAGCTTAGAATGCATGATGATATATTCCGTTGCACTTGATGATGGATGTTTCTTTATGTTTATGTTTCCGCTGTAAATGTGTTGATAATTGAGGATGTTAATTGAATAAAAAATAGAATAAAAAAATAAATAAATGTTACAATTTAGGTAAGTCAAGTAAGGACTCCTTCTACAAGAAAAGAGCAATGTCACATTCTGAGATCTGTGACACTGTACATGTGTATTTCCTATATTATACTATGATTTTCATATACGGGTTTCGAGGTGTGACAATAGGTCCACTGGAAAGAAAATGAGACACCTATTAAGATTATGTTGATTAACTCTTGCAAGAAAATATAAAATAAATAAATAAATATTAGTAGCATGTAATGAGAGGAATGAGACAAACAAAACAAAAAACAAAAGGGAGGAGAGAAATCGGTTAGGGCTAAAGTTAGGGTAACCCCTTTATTGCCTAGTTGGTTTATTCTATTGTAGGCATGAGTTAGATGATGAAGAGAATGGTGGGGAAGGGACAAGCTGACTGAGAGGATGAAGATGATCTAGTGTTTAGGGTTAGGATTGACCCCTTTTATGTTCAATAGGTTTATTCTCTCGCTGGCTCGAGTGAGACGACAGAGATAGTGGAGTGTAAGATATAAGAAGAAGAAAAGAGAGAAGATCAGAGAGATGAGATGGGCTTGACGTGATACGAGGGAGAGTAAAGAGGGATAGAGACAGAGAGAGAAGAGGGAAAGAGATAAAGAAGAAACTAACCTAGTTTGGATATAGAGTTAGCAGACGAAGATGGAGGAGAGATGGTCGCTTCATTTGTTCCATCGAGTCTCACTATCTTGCCTCATAAACGATGAAGAAGATGAGAGAGGAGGGGTGTTTTGAAAGTAGCATTTCTTTTTTATTTCTTGGCACATGAAGATGATAGAATTGATTAAGTGGTTTTTAAGAGGAATCGCTAGAATTGTTCTCCACATTAATTCTGATTTTAAGCTCAATTCTGGTTCTAATTACCTAGAATTGGATCATAAAATCCAAACCAAATTCCTTTATTCAACTTAGAATCGAGTATGCCTTAGAATCTGAACAAAGCGTCCCCTTAGATTGCATGTCAAATAAAAGGGGGTATTTTCTTGTGAGTGAGATCATTCAACAAATAAAGAAGCAGAAGAAGAAGAAGAAGAAAAGTATTTTTCACAAGATGTGAAACACCCTATTAGGACATTATTGGCTGGTTGATAAGGTTGTCAATTAGGCTGGGTTGGTCCAAAGCACGACATGTCCAACCCGAAAAATAGAAAGTTGGGCTAACAAAAGCTCAAGCTAAGCCAAGTTTAGGCCCAACTTTTAGGCCTAAGTTTAAATCAGACTGAGTTTAGATAGCGTAATTTCAGCCCAATACTCAGCCCGACGAAGTAGTTAATAAAAAAGGATAACCTAATCAGGCCCATCCCAAAGTAGGTATTGCCCAGCTCAAAAAGTGTTAAACATCCACCGTTGTTCAAATTTTGCAGGGTGTGTTACAACACAAATAGTAATGACATGTACTAATCAAACACATTTTCAAAAAGGCCTGTGTAATATGCTTTTAGGGGCAGTTATGGGCTCATTATTAGCCTAAAGTTTAATGGAGGAGTTTTAAGTTTGGGCAGCCTGAATTAGGCCCAACGTCATTTGTTTTAAAATGGGCTGAGTTTGGACTAATCTCGGCCTAGCCTAGCCCAATCTGATTGACAACCCCACTGCACGAGTCTTCTCCCATAAAATATTTTCTTTTATTTTTTGTCTTGATTTTCTACTCTTGTCCATTATTTTCTCTCAAATCAATAGTGCTTGTTAACAACTTTTGTTGGTTTTTTTTCTTGATTTTCTACTATTGTCCATTTCCCCTTCTCAAATCAAAAGTCCCGGGTGTCTTTCTATAGTCTCTAGCATTAGAAGTCATCTCTATCCCAGACATCTACAATGTCCTCCTGCACCTTTTATTTATATAAATACATGAAAATTGGAAGAAAAAGACTGACCCATTTAGTGACTTTCTCAGTCACCCTCATGGAGTCGACTTGGATCTAACTTCGATTAAGATTACGTCTTACCAAATTCAGATTTCCATTTCGTGACATTCATAAATCAAAGCGCTTATTAATAGCCTTTGTCACATGATATTATAGCAAACTAGGTTGAATGTACAACTTTCTCTATAGAAAAAAAAAAATCCCTGACTCCAAGGATTAGAGGGTGTGGATGAGGATGGCCTTGTTTCAATTATTTTAGACTATGGGCTCTCCCTATTCTTTTTATTTCCCTTGTTCCACCATGATGGGCTCTGATGGAATAAATCAAGTTACTTAGATTTGTTATTTTATTTAAGAGTTTGTTTAGGAAAGGTTTTTAAAGTTAGTTATGAAGAAGGAATCTTTATTTGTTTAATTGGTTATATAAGGAGGTGGAAACATTTTGGAATGTAGAGAGATAGAGAAAAAGTATTTTGATAAATAAAGTTTATTTTTGGGTTTTAGAAATAGCCCTAATCTTTTCTTTTTATCTTTATTTAATCAAGAAACTAGCCCTAAAAGTCTTAGGGTTAGTGTTTGTAGATCTGTTTAGGGGGTTTGGGTTCCTACAAGTGGTATAAGAGCTTGATCAGTTTAAGGTTGATGGAGACAAACAATGCTATGATTCAACCACAATTCCCATGGTTCGATGGGAAGAATTTTGAGCACTAGAGGATCCAGATGCAGCTTCCGTTTGAATATCAGGAGATTTTGGATGTTGTAGATTAAGGTTTCGTGGAGCTAGCAGATTAAGAGAATCTTACACAAGCACAAAAGATATATTAAATAAAGCACGGAAGAAAGATCAGAAAGCTTGTCTATATATTTTTCAAACGTTGGATGCATCAATTCTTGAGAAGGTTACGTATTCAACTACATCAAAATAGGCAAAGGGATTGGTTCAAATTAAAGGCATGATAAGTCCCCAGATTCAGTGTTATAAATGTAAAAAATATGGTCACTACAAGTCCGAATGCAAATTTAAAAAATCTTTTAATAAAGAATTGTAGGCTAATGTTGCACAAAATAATGATGACAATTCAGAACATTACTATTAGCATGCAATGTACAAAAGTAGACTAGAAGAATGTGTGGTTTTTAGATATAGGTTGTAGTAATCATATGTGTGGTAAAAGGAACATGTTTTCTAATTTAGATGAAACGGTGAGATCAGATGTAAAATTTGGAAATGATATAAAAATTCCCATGATGGGAAAAGTAAAATTTTCCATCAAGTTGAAGGATGGGTCCTGTCTCTTATACACA
>JAOXJP010235912.1:0-23952 GCA_025762735.1 Platanus orientalis | reverse complement strand
CACACACACACACACACACACACACACACACACACACTTTTAAAATGATAAAATTAATCGGTTGGGATTCCATTATATCTAAATCATCTTAGCCTATGTAATCTTGTTATACAGCTTAATAGCTTATACAAAAGTATTTGCTTAAAAATTACAGACTTGTTAGAATAAACTTTGAAATAGGAATTACAAACTTTAGAAATAAACTTTGAAATAATTTTGTACCTTGACTGAGAACTAACAATGATGGTGGCTCTAATACCAGAAGGCCAAGATCAGCTGTTAGGGTAGGTGGTTCAAGGGAGAGGGTGGTATGGTTGAAGGATGGGTAGTTGAAGTATAAAGCGGAAGTGTGGGATGAAATGCCTCTGCCTCAAAGACAAAAGAGCTCTGGTATTTATAGGCAAAAAGAGCTACGGGCTTGAAATATTTTGGAATTTGGAATTCTCTCGAAGAGGACATGTGGCTTTTGGTTAGGGGATCGACATTTGGACTTGAAATGGTTTGAAGTCTGAAATGATTTCGAACTTGTGATTTTGAATAGGTTTACTAAATGGGGTATTATTTGTCAGCATGTTACTATTTGGGTTACTATTTGGCCGACATGATATTGTTCATGTTGGGTATTATTCATCTTGTATTATTCATTCTTGAGTTCTTTTGGAATTTATTGGACATAGGGACAAAATTGAATATTTTGACACATATTGAACACTTGGACACATATTATTAGACTGACATATTACAAATATTATTTTCTAGTGATTCCATGTGGATTACTCGTGAAGTGGGTCATAATTTGTTGAAATGATGACTATTGCGTGTATGAACAAATTTTGCTGTTTGATAACGTGGTTAAGACTCATGTGATTTTCAAGTGATTTACACATGAAATGAGCTTTGATTTTACTAAAGTGATTTTTGAAATTGGACTTGAGCAGGTGACGTGGCCGATTGCTTTAACCTTTGATTTTGGTGAAATCATGGCACCTAGAAGAAATCATCATCTTCTCTCAGTTTATGAGTGGTCGAACCAGAATCGGAATGAGTCAGAGAAGACCCTTTAGTTGAAATTGCATCATTGAGGGAGTGCATTTTTGTGGCCATTTATTGCATTTCTTGGAGAGCCATTTGAAAATCTTAAGTGGAAACATACTGATTTTGACTAATTGATGTTATTATTGCTTCTTTGAAACTTTTAGTTTATGAAGGTCCTGCAGAAGGCTTGATAGGATATATATATATATATATATATATATATATATATATATTCAACCCTTATCAAATACAAAAGCCCACTTTGTCGTCTTTCCAATAGATGATCATATGTTCGACAAACTTAACTTAGAATAAATTGTCTCCAAATGCTTTCCTCTAAAAACCCATTTTATTCCCAAACAAGTCAACTAATCCAATAAATTTTATGAATCTATTCTCCAACAATCTCAAAGTGCTCTTATCACTCACACCGAAAAGGAAGGTGAGATTACATTTTCAAAACTCAAAATTCTCTATATTCTGACCCCTCAAGATTGGAATGCTCCCTTTTTCACCCTATGTTACCTCTCCAACTAATCAACAAGTCCCTTACAATTATTGGGATTACATGGAAGCTTGAGAGAACATCCTTCTCCTACAAAATACCAAAAAAACCGCATTCTTGGTTCCTCTAGTTTTCCTCTCATCTTCCACACGAAATCCCAAATTGGTTTTACCAAAACTGGTGGTTTCTGTATGGAGCCATATCTATGATCCTTCCTCAAAACCTCTTTTTTGCCTTTGATTAATTCTCAAAATCCAAAATATTTCCCATAGATAAACCTTCTTATAAATGTTTGTCATATTTTTTCCAAAATTATTTCTCATAGATCATGAAATGGGACTATTCAATAGATCTCTTTGATTCAATCCCAAATTTGTTCAGAGACTCTCATATGAAATGGTGAGACAAATACGATAGCTCAAAATCAATGTCTTCGGCATCCATATCATTTTTTGATCTCCAAAAGACGTCCCCTATCAAGCCTTTTGCAGGACCTTCACAAACTAAAAGTTTTAAAGAAACAACAATAACATCAACTAGTCAACATCAATATGTTTCCACTTAAGATTTTCAAATGGCTCTCCAAGAAATGCAACGAATGGTAGTAGAAATGCGCTACCTCAAATATGCAATTTCAATTAAAAAGTCTTCACTCGTTCCGATTTTGGTCAACCACTCAGAAACTGAGAGAAAATGATGATTTCTTCTAGATGCCACAATTTCACCAAAATCAAATGTCAAAGCAATCAACCACGTCACCTGCTCAAGTCCAATTTAAAAAATCGGGTCATCAGCCACTTCAGTAAAATTAGAGCCCATTTCATATGCAAATCACCTGAATATCACATGGGTCTCAACCACATCATCAAATAGCAAAGTTCGTTCATACACGCAATAGTCATCATTTCAACGAATTATGGCCCACTTGCTACTTCATGAGCAATCCACATGGAATCACTATAAAATAATATTTGTAATATGTTGGCCTAATAGTATGTGTCCAAATGTTCTATTATCCCTATGTTCAATAAATTCCAAAAGAATTCAAGAATGAATAATACAAGATGAATAGTACCCAACATGAACAGTACCCTGTCGGCCAAACAGTAACCCAAATAATAATCTATTGAAAAATAGTACCTCATTTACATGTGAAATAGTAAACCTACTCAAAATCACAAATTCGAAATCATTTAGGACTTCTAACCATTCAAGTCCAAATGTTAATCTTATAGCCCAAAGTCATTTTTCCTCTTCGAGAGAATTCCAGATTCTAAAATATTTCAAACCTAAAGCTCTCTTTGCTTATAAATACCAGAGCCCCTTTGTCTTTGAGGCAAATGCATTTTATCTCATACTTTCACTTTGTACTTCAACCATATCACCCTCTCCCTTGAACCACCAACCCTAATAACCGATCTTGGCCTTTTGGTATTAGAGCCACTGTTACTATTAGGTATCGGTCAATGTACAAAATTATTTTAAAGTTTATTTTTAGAGCATGTAATTCCTATTTCAAAGTTTATTTTAACAAGTCTGTAATTTTCAAGTAAATATTTTTGTACTTTCAAATTTTAGTAATAATATATATATATATATTCACACACCAAGATGAACAGTCTTGGTGAAGTTCGGCTACAAGAAAACTTATACTGTCTCTCTTGTAGCACCCCTGTAGTCTATGCTCATCTATCACTCCACTTCTTTAATTTTGTTTACTTTTCTATTTATTTCTTGCATGTAAAAAAACATCTGCATTTTGGTACAAAGACAATCTACCTAAACACCAACCATTTAGGTTTGAGGTTTCCTAGTCGCGTAGTTTTGGCCTGCAGAAAGGACTGTAAGATGGGCAGTAAATTGTTGACCAACTACTAGATTTAGGCCTAAGTTAGAAAACCCTGAAGTTCCAAAATTGAAAAGCTATACAAAAAATTCAAGAAAAAAATTAAAAAACTCACCGTCTTCTTCTTCTTCTTTATCTCAACAATCAGAACCATTAAATATTATGTCCATAAAATATTGTGAAGAACTTCAATTCGAAGAAATAAGTCAATCCTTACGAAATTGGATTGTACCAAAAGTCCCTACAGAAGAAATTTATCAAATAGGAAACCTAAAATTAGAATCCGACTACTTAATCAAAACTATAAAACAAACAATGCCTATATGTCAAAACGTAGATAATATTCAAATATTAACAGACAATATGATTAATAGATTTAAATCAAAATATAATTACATTTATTTTGGATTAATACAAGTTGCAATTAAACTATTTACAAAATTAGGGTTAAATACCCATACCCTAACATATGTAACAAATGATGGACATTCAATATTTGATAATGCCATAATTGGAATAGTTGAAACTAGTCTACAAGATGGACCAACCTCTTTCAATTGTTTCCCAAATTTCTCTATCTTCTTAATTGATAAAAATATTAAACAATCTTTAGGTTTAGGAATCCAAGCTAAAGGTTTTGATATGCCAAAATTTGAAAATATAACCCTAGTTTATTGAATTTATTACAAGGTCGTCAACTCAATCATTTCAAATATAGCTTATGCAAGACAGATAAAAGGAACAACAACTTTCCAAATATAGCTTACAAAGCCATAAATTCAATTATTCCACATATAACTGATTTCTCAAACAAAGTAATAACACCTCAACCAATCAAATGAGATCAAATTGACTTTGAACACACCTAGACAATCCCCAGGAAACATAAAACAAAACCTAAAAAAAATGATCAAATTCAAAACATCATAGAACATTTAGATGGAACTGTTATAATGAACTTTCCTCCCAAAAAACCCAATACAATAGAATCTAGGACTTCTATAGCTAGACCTTCCACTTCTTCAAACTCCAAATCTCGAAGATCATTTAAGACTGTTCCTACACACATGTCGAATACAAATGTTATTCCAACCCATATATCATATCCTATTTATCCAAACCAACCAAAAGGCCTAGAAGAAAATGAAACTATATATAATCCTATTGAATATGATTTAGGTAGTCCATGTCATCATCAAGTAAATATGATATCTCTTAATGAGTTAGTAGATAAAGGAGAACTAAGAAACAATTTAAAACAAAATCACAATACAAAAATCTTTTTCAATTCATTCTCTCGAATAGAACAACAACAATTGAAAGACTTATGGTTCTCTGATATGGAACAAAATAAATAAATAAAAATTCTTTTTCAAATGGTTAAAATCAATGTTTTTTACTAATTCAGTTCAAATGATAAAATCCACTTTAAATGAATGACACACATCTTAAAAGACAAATAATAAAATTTACCATTCCTCCTTTCAAATCCCTATAAAAAAATAAAATTTTATTTTCTAATACAATTTCAACCTCTCAAAAAGATCTCTCTCACATAATTGAACAAAATAATTACACTAATATTTGTCTTCATACTCTAGGACAACAAATAGAAAAATTAAATATATCAACATAAGCTTCTACTTCTCACAACCTGAAAATCACTCCTTCAATGCATCAAATACCTTTATCAATTTATCATCCTTCCAAGCCCCTCGATAAAACATTTTCTTTGCCTAAAAACCTCTTATACCAGACTCTCTCTCCCCCCACACCAATGAATTTAGAGTATCTAAGCTCTTTCTAACGCTATAGAGGTTTCAAAATTAATGGGGAAGTCTTGATCCAAGGAACAGCCAAAAGATCTTTCTTGACCAATCTATTTCATCCTAAATAATCCCAAACATACTTCAAAAATTCCCAAGACATCAACCAATCTGAACATTCGTTTGAGTAGAAATTCACAAGTTGCTCCACAAGCTTGGGTATCTTGTCCACTCCTCATTTTGCTCCACGTCTCATAGCATGATTTCTTTCCTAATTGAAGGTAAAATCAGTATTGGCCTCCTAGAAAATTCTGGATGGATTTCGACTACAGTAGATTGATTGGTAATCTTTGAGCGCTCCTAATCCTAGTTCTAGGTGCTTGTAAGTGACCCGCTATTCCAAGCATTATTGGCACCGGTTTAAGCTTTGAACCCTTCAAGGTGTTGTGTAAACATGTATGTGCAAGTGGTTTCCCTATACTAATTAGTGCAAGTGTTTCCCTATACTAATTAGTGCATGTGTGCATGTGTATGGAAAACATGTTATCTAATAAAAAATTCTACTTGCATGTCCTTTAATAAAGAAAAATAACGAAGGAAATGAGGTGGTAGCGCACCTTAAGCCCCTTTTCTTCATAACCCACGAGACAAATGGATTAGTATATAACATATGTATGACATAATACGAGAATAATCTCCGCACAAGAGAAAAATAATAATAAAATAATAAACATGTGAAAAGCTAGCCTAACGAATGAACAACACAAGGGAATGAATGGTCAATGACTGTGCAACATATAGTTGAGTCTCATTAAAAAAATTAAGAACATTCTTATGGGTTGATTAGGGGATCAAAATGCCAAACATGGCCTCATTCTTGATTAATATCACTCTTGTAAATTAGTGCCAACCAATACCAGTTCAATTTTATCATTTTTTGCTTAACTAAAGGCTTGATTAAAAAAAATCTGCTCCAAGGGAAATCGCCTATGTTGCGCCATACCAGTCAACTCAAAATTCCAAGCAAATGGCCATTCAACTTTTTGGCTCTAGATATAACGTCAACCCTAAGCCATATGAATTGTCTTTGATAATCTTGGTATAAAAAGGATGTTTCTATACATGATAGTATTGCTGTCACTGCGGATGTGTTTATATATTCGGGAAACCTAAATCTCCCAATAAGTGATTCCCTGTTGCAGCAGAATTGGATGTGGAAACCTAGATAATGCCATTTTACTCTCCAAATTCCATGTTTAATATCACTCTCTGAAGATAGAATTATATCCCACAGCCTTTTATAATGAGTTAGTTTTAAAGTAGGGTATGGGATCTCCAAGATTACCATATGGAAGGTCTTTATAAGTCACCCAATCAGACTGCATGACCCGACAATTGTCATCTATGAGCGAGAATTCTACAACTCGTAAACAGAGGCAGTAAAACCTCATTTCAAGAAAAGTCGTCCTCTAATGGTGTCGCATGTCATATGCCAAACCTCTATTGGTATCTCACTTAATCAGCAGAAACACAGCATTATATATATGTCAAAACACCATAAAAATCTTAACATCACTGGACCCAATTGGTTTTTTTTATGATCTAAATTAAGGCCAAGGGCATGCACTAATAGCATCACTAGCATAGCAAGGTGCCCACAGGTGATGGGAACGTCCCCAACTCCAAAGGCACTAGTCTCATCCAGCACATGCAAACCCATCTTCCATAAATACTCCTTATGAAACCATATATATATATATATATATATATATATGAATCATATGCAACAACTACATGATGATGAAGTAGAAATGCATTATACTCCAACAAATAGACTTCTTTTTCTATTTTACCATTCTATGGATTTGAACCAAATTGCTCATACTTTTATTTCAGAATATATCTACAAAAGATATCCAAGAATCTATGCCTCTACTACCATCAAACAAAAGACTCACAGAACCAGAGAGATGGATATGTACATATAAAGACAGAAGAAAAAATAACAATGACAAGAATATAAATAAATAAATAAGAAACTAATCAGAAAAAAAAGAAGATAAATAACCCACAATGATCTCAAGAGAAGCAATAAGTAGAAACGATGGAGGTGAGTATCTCCTTGTATATTTTCACGAGAGTGATTACTTCCACCGGGCAGTAACAAGTCTTGGAGAAATCCCTCCAGCTGTACCGGGATGAGAAGACATTTTTTGTAGGAGAAAGCTAAGAGATCAATAGAGGGGCCCTTTCGGCTGGGTGGTTTTGAAAGAAAAGAGTATAGTCTGAATGTAATTAAGCGTGTTGGTTAGGGAATGAGAGTAGCCTCACGCTGTGATCCGAGAGATGGAAGATATCAACCTGGATAGTATAGGGTGTCTTGTTGGAAACCTATCATGTGTATGTTTACGAGAGGGAGATGAGAGAAATCAGGAAATGAGAAAAGTGGGAGAGGGAGAGAGAGGTTTCGGACGCTGAGACCCCCTTGCTTGGCTTTGTTGGGAGCTTTTATAGTGAAGGGAAAACTCCCCCCAATCAAAGAGTTCAGCACAAGGGTGTCCTCAAAGGAGTTCGTGTGTGTGGTCGCCATCAGCCCATGCCTGGGTCTAACGGTAGGTGGAATCGGGTAGGGGATATGCGGGTGGTGAGTGGAGAATTCACATCATCTTTATTCTGGATGGACAGGTACCACTCCAGTCGCTGCTCACGATGTGACATAATGTATGACCGACATCAAATCCTCTGCAAGAAGCTTAAATAGGAGAATGATTGTCTGTTGAGACAGACCTCCAAAGGTGTGTCATTGATTGACACATGACTTGATTTTGAATTTGATGTCTTCCCCCCCCCCCCCCAAAAGAAAGGTCTGTCTATAATTCACCATATACACTATAGAGGCATTTTTATCACATAACATTTGCTTCACCTTAAAAAACCTCAAACGGAAAGGAGAGAGAAAGATACATTTTAGGGTAAGGGGAAAAAAAGGGGAGAGAAAGAAGGTGACGGAGAGAGAGAGAGAGATAAAGTGAGAGCACATGAGAGAGTGAGAGTCAGGTATAGAAAGACGGGGAAAGAGAAGGTGAGTCTTTTCTATGCTCTGCGTATGCACACGCCTAGGTCAATGGGGGGCTACATCAGTGTCAGAATTGTTTTCACACTCCCCCAAAAAATAAAAATCACCTTTTGGCGCTGATGTTTTCACCTGCTTGACCATCAGCGGATGTGGTGCAGGTTAAGGGTCAACGTATAAAATCCTCACCGGGGAAAGAAGAAATGCAAGATTAGGAAGAGTAGAGAGTGAGAGCGGGTGAGGGGCAAAGTTTTTCTACGCTCGGCATATGCAAACGCCTACGTCAAAGAGCAGCCACATCAGTGTCAGAAGTGATTTACACATGCCCCCAAAAAATGAAAATAATTTTTGGCGCTGATATTTCCACATGCTTGACCATCAGCAGAAGTCGGCGCATGTTTGGGTTCAACGTATAAAATCGTCACTGGCGGGCGAGTGGAAGTGGGAGAGAGAGAGAGAAGAGTAAAGGGAATGAGAGAGGGTGTGGGTCTAGTGAGGTTTTAGGGAAAGGATTCCCTACACTGAAAAGAGTATGCTCCTCTGTGTCGCCACACAGCAAGGGTGAGGTGTATTAGGTTAAAAATGTAAAAATAAATAAATAATAAGTACTCATAAAATAGAGTTTATAAGGCTAAAATAATTTTTTTTTTAAAGTGTTTGAATGAACATTTTCTCTTAAACTGAAAGAGAGGCACCATTACATGTGTTGAATGTGGCTCGAATTCTACCTTGTGTTCTAAATGCTACTGACGTCTTAGAGAAGTACTGGTGATCAAGCCACCCGTCTGCTGGCTGAGTTCGGCGGTGAGCTCGTTGGGGGGTTGCAGGGAGTAGTGCACCCCCTACTCAGGGGTCCGGGGGCGAAGCCCCCAGCCACCCTACTTGACCCGTGATCCGGTTTAGTTCTCTTTTGTGTAACCACACATATAAAGTGCATTAGGGTTTTCTAAGGAAGAATCCCAACTTTGACGGAGAGAGAAAGGGGTAGAATGGTGTATTTGGGGCTTAAGGTTTTAGAGATTGATTTCCTTGTAATCTCCTTTGATTGATAGTGAAATCTCTTGCCATCTTCGCCCGTGGATGTATGCTATAAGCCGAACCACGTATATTGTTGTGTTTCTGTGTGCTTTGTGTTCATTGTCTATTTCATTTTGCTCTTTGGTTTGTGGGTTTAGTCGCAACAACATGTTAGCTTGTGGTGTGCAGACATGAGGAAACATGTTACTTTGGGTGCAACAGGTCTATTAGAAAATAAATAAATTATAGAAGAGTAAAATAAATATATTAGTAAATAATACTAATGACAGGGAATTTGGGCCCAAGAGGACCGAGTCGATTGGTTGAGTGAACTAACCTAGTCTAATCAACCGACCGAGTTGGTCGGATGATCCCCTTGTTTAATCCCTTGGTTGCGCATATCGAGCATCCAATCAATGATAGGAGAACATGAGTGTCAGGTTGATTATTTGAGACTACAAGTCTAGTCATCAAGTGCATGCGAGACGACTGACAGAAAGTAGAGTAACAAACCACTCGAGGACGGATGACTGGATTTACCCCCAGATGATCACAAAGCTGACTAATCAGACCCGTAATGTGCCGACCGATGTGCCTAACTAATGTAATTTTAAAGTTGATTGAGTGATAGGTGCAGACTGCAATCAAGATAAAGAGACAGTTTCAAGATGTCGAATGATGTAGGAGGACAACTAATTTAGCACCGACACGTGTACTATTCACCTATGTTCTTCTAACTAACTCAAAAGAATATTCTTGATAGATCACGTGGAACAACCACGAGAACTCCTATATTAAGGAAATACCCCCTGGGAGCAAAGGTAAGTACAATCATCCTAATTGAGAGAAGAGGAGGATTTCTAATCTCCAACCACTGACTTAAGCATTGGAGATGTGTAGGTCAGCGTCACATCGACGCCATTCAGTCTTAATGCAGGTAGGCTCAGTAAGAAGGATTTCAGATTGAGGGTGATTCGAAAGACCATCGTGGTGAGTCAAAACTCGACGTCATTAGTTGGCGCCATTTGTGAGAATCAGCGAAGTGATTTTCGGAAAAACGAAGGTCATATGGTGGAAACTCGATTTGGAACAATGGAAGCTCACTAGAATGCCTCATCCATAAATGAGCAGGGTAGGAGGGAGGTCGATGTGGCCAAAATTGCAAGTTTGGAACAACAGATATAGGACCTCAACCGTGGTATAGAACGAATGGCACAGCAGAACCAGGAGTTGAGTCGTAGGCTCATGGAGCGTGTGGAGCACCAACATTCAGGTGACGAAAGGACTCAAGAGGCCACACACCCTGGACCAGAGATCGAAAAAGGATTTAGAAAAGAGAGGTAAGGGGACAGCCTTGGTCTGGGAGCATCCGCGTCTCAGCAAACTAGTGACTTGGGTGAGGGAGCTACCATCGAACAAGAGAAGCACATTCAAATGATGCAGAATCAGCTGGACGCCGTGATGGAAGCCCTTCGAGGAAAAAATCCTTTTGTGGTAGAGGCCTTGGTGCAAAGGACCGACCACCTCTTCTCCACAATGATCATGTCTCATCCTTACCCTAAAAGGTTTGGGATCCCTTAAATGAAGCCCTTCGACGGAAGCCAAGACTTGTTCGACCACCTCGAGACATACGAGACCTTGATGCTCCTATATGATTATTCAGATAGGGTCATGTGTAGGGCTTTTCCGACCACCTTAAAAGGCTCAGCACGAAAATGGTTCAATAATCTATAGCCGAACAACATCAACTCATTTTCTAAGTTGAACCAGTCGTTTGCTAGCCACTTCATAGGAGGGAGGCACTATCATAGACCTACCACCTAGCTACTCAATGTTAAACAATCGAAGGGAGATTCATTGAGAGACTACGTCTCTTGCTTCAACCAATAAGTGATGCAAGTAGACGACACCGATGAGAAGGTGGTGCTCACCTCTTTCATGGGTGGGTTGCTACCCACAAAATTCTTATTCTTTCTTTTTAAATCCCCATGGCTGAGTTGATGCTTCGAGCCTAGAAGCATATGAATGCCGAGGATGCGATGGTAGCAAGGAGAGAATAGGGAAATGAGCATCGGGAGTTGTCGAAGAGAAAAAGGGACGAATAACCAAAAACTGTGGAAAGTGAAGCAAGAACGAGGGAAACTATTGACCAAGAGGTGAGATGGAGGGAGGCATGTGCACCCGTTCGGCGAGCACAGGTTTACACCCAGCTCAATTCACCCCTTAAGTAGGTCTTTATGTACGTATGAGACAACCCATCCTTAAAATGGCCCGAGAAGCTCAAGACCCCTCCTAAGAAGAGATCCCAAAGGAAGTATTATCGATTCCATCGTGACCATGGCCATAACATGGAGGATTACGTCAACCAGAAGGATAAGATAGAAGCACTCATCCGATAGTGCAGGTTGAGATGTTTCATAGCAGGTCGCCCCTGGACCTCGCCAGGTGTAGAAGAGGAGCCACTGAGCTAAAAGAATCCTGGATCTGAGCCTCTACAAGAGATAAAAGTCATTACTAGAGGATTTGCAGGAGGTGGTGAGTTAAAATCTGCTCGAAAGTTCATGCATGAGTGATGAGAGCTTCACAAGGGGAGGTCTATTCAACTGGCAGACCCTAAAAGTGCCCTCAAACCTGTCAACAAGATATCATGGTCATAGAAGAAGATTTCTGAGGAGTGCAGCACCCTCATGGTGACACCCTAGTGGTCATGTTGATCATAGCGAACCACTGAACTAGAAGGATACTCATAGACAATGGTAGTTTATGCAGACATCTTGTACTTGTTCACCTTTGAGCAAATGGGAATTGAAAAAGATAAGCTCCGACTAACAGCAGCACCTCTGGTAGGGTTCCTTAGAGATAAATTATACCTCGTTGGAGTCATCACACTCCTAGTGAAGGTTGGGGTTAACCCTCACCAAGTGATCAAGGCAGTCGACTTCTTGGGTTTGTTGATTGTCCCTCAGCATATAACGTCATCATCGGCAGACCGACGCTTAACAAAATAAAGGCTATTACTTCTACCTACCACTTATTGATGTGCTTCTCACTAGAGGAAGGAGTCAGAGAGGTCAAGGGTGATTAGACAGTCACACGGGAGTGTTATGTGGCATCTTTAAAAGGAACAGAGTCAAAGAAGGCCCTTTTCATCGATGACATAGAGGATAGAGATGACATCCAACTGAAACAAACTAGGCCCGTAAAGGATCTAAAGGAGCTTAACTTCAATCCTGATAAGCCCGAACGGGTCATCCAAGTCGGGAGGACGCTCGCAAAAGAACTCAAGCTCTACTTGTAGAAACTCCTAATGGTCTACAGGGATCCCTTCGCATGGACACATGGGGGCATGCCAGGAATCAACCCGAAGGTGATCACGTATAGGTTGAGTGTTGACCCTTCAACAAGACCAATCTGATAGAAAAAGAGAACCTTTGCAGCTATCAGGAATCGAGCTATTGTTGAAGAAGTGGATAAATTGTTAAAAGCAAGGTTCATACAAGAAGTCACCTATCTCGACTGAATCACCAATGTGGTGTTGATCAAGAAAAATAACGGTAGATGGAGGATGTGTGTAGATTTCACCGACATTAAGAAAGCCTTCCCCAAAGATAGCTTCTCACTCTTGAGGATAGATGCATTGGTCATCGATTCTACCTCCGAGTACGCCCTACTCAATTTCATAGACATTTTTTTCGGTTATAACCGGACACAAATGGAAAAAGGAGATCAAGAAAATACGTCCTTCATCACTGATCGAGGCACATATTGTTATGAGGTCATGTCATTCAGGTTAAAAAATGCGGAAGCCACTTACCAAAGACTAGTGAATAAAATGTTCGAAGCATAGGTTAGGAGAAATGTCGAGGTTTATGCAGATGACATATTGGTGAAAAGCATGGAAGCCAAAAAACACATAGCTAGAGGAAACTCTCGGCACCCTTAAGATATTTCGAATGAAGCTTAACCTTGCTAACTGTGTTTTCGAGGTGTTGGCAGGAAAGTTCTTTGACTTCATGGTATCTCACAGAGGAATTGAAGCATATCCTAAGAAAGTTGAGGCTATATTAAGTATAAAGTCGCCCCAGACAACGAAGGAGATACAACGGCTGGCAAGGAGAGTTGCATTAATTGATTCATCTCAAGGTCCACGGACATATGCTCTCCTTTCTTTCACCTTTTAAAGAAGGGACTCAAGTGGACAGATAAGGCTGACCAGTCATTCCAAGATCTCAAAAGACACTTGGCATGCCTACCAACCCTTGGCCTCATTACACAAGGGGAAGACCTGTACTTGTACCTAGCAGTATCAAAGGTGGCAGTAAGCTAATTTTTAGTCCAAGATGAGCACAATTAACACACCAGTGTACTAGTCTGCAGAGCCCTCCACAGCACAAAGTTAAGATATCCACCCTTGGAGAAATTGGATTTTGTGCTTGTGACAACAACTAGGAGGCTAAGACCTTATTTTTTGGCCCATCTTATAGTAGTGCTGACAAACCAGCCTTTGAGAGCGGTGTTGCAGAAACTGGAGGTGTCATGCAGGATGGTAAAGTGGATGATCGAGTTAGGTGGGTTTGGCATTAGCTATTAACCCAGGATTGCTATAAAAGGATAAGTTTTAGTAGATTTCCTAGGAGAATTGACACCTAAAGAAGTAGATGAGAGGAACTCCCCAAAATCAGAGTGAACCCTCCATGTGGACGGATCGTCCCCTGCATCGGCCAATGGGGCTGGGCTATTGTTGACCACACCCGAGGGGGTAGAGATCGAATATGCAATTCAACTGGAATTCAATGCAACAAACAATGAAGTAGAATACAAGGCGCTGATCGCAGGGTTGAATGCGGTGAAGGAAACAAGGATTGTGCATGTCGCCGCTTACACTGACTCTAAGCTAGTTGAAGAACAGGTGACTGGCGAGTACGAAGCCAAAGAAGACTGAATGAAAAAGTACTTGGCCCGAGTATCAGAGCTCATTTCCCATTTCAATGTCGTCAAGGTCCAGCATATCTTGAGAAGTTAGAACAATCATGCAGATCGATTGGCACGACTAGCATCCGACAACAAGTATGTGACAAGGAACTGATTACCCATAAGTTGTCCCAGTAAACCAAGTACAGAGAATGAGTTGAGCGTCCATATGTACATGAGTCAGACCCCAATCACATAGTTTCTCAAAACAAGAGATTTGCCACCTAACCGAGGCGAAGCCAGAAAACTCAAAATCCGAGCCAATTGATATACCTTGATAGGTGATGTCCTCTATAAATAGATTTTTACCATGCCATACTTGAGATATTTGTCGCCTACTGAGGCTAACTACGTCATGAAAGAAGTCCATGAAGGAATGTAAAGAAACCATTCGGGCAGTAGGTTACTTGTTAATAAGCTTGTCAGAGCAGGATACTATTGGCCAACCATGTAGGCCGATTCAACGAATCTTGTCCGAAGATGCTATAGTTGCCAGAGATTCACCAACATTCCTAGGCTTCTAGTGGAAGAGCTCACGCCCATCATCGGGCCATGGCCCTTTGCCAATGGGAAATAGATATTGTGGGTCCCCTTCCCTTAGCAAGAAGACAGAGGAAATTCCTTGTGGTGTATGTTGACTATTTAACCAAGTGGATCGAGGCTGAGGTGCTAGTGACAATCACTGAGGTTATAATCATTAACAATGGGAAGCAGTTTGACAACCAACACTTCTGTGAATTCTGCTCCCAACTGGGAATCAGGAACCACTTCTCCTCCTCGGCACATCCTTAAGCCAACGGTTAAGTTGAGGTGACCAACAAAAGTATCCTAAAGATAATCAAGACCAAGCTAAAAACATCGAAGGGACAATGGATTGATGAGCTACTGGGGGTTCTCTAGGCCTACAAAACCACCTTAAGGAACCCCACAGGAGAGACACCATTCGACTTGGCCTTTGGCAATGAAGCAGTTATACCCATGGAGATCGGGATGACAAGTCTGAGGATCCAAAAACCATAGACCGAGCAGGCAGAGAGAGAGTTGCATTTGAATTTATACATGTTAGAAGAAAAAAGATATGAAGCCTCCCTCTAAATGGCAACGTACCAATAAAGGATGACAAAATATCATAATGCTAGAGTCTAACTGAGACGTTTCTAAAATGGAGACCTTGTCCTTCGGAAGGTGAGCATAGAAACACAGGTCTTCGGCAATGGCAAGTTAGGACCCAATTGGAAGGAGCCCTATAGAGTAACCTAGACTACATAGAACGGCACATATTACTTAGAAACCATGGACAGAAAGCTCCTACCTCGACCATGGAACATTAAACACCTAAAAAGGTATTACAACTAGATATGTAATTTTGATTTCAAAATAATGAAAATTGTCTACCATCCTGTGTGATGCAACAATCTACAATTAACGTCTCGAGTGGTGTCAAAAAAATGGACTAAGTCCAATAAAACGACCATCGATCTACAACAATGGTCTACGACTAACATCCCAAGTGGTGTCGAAAAAATGGACTAAGTCCAGTACAACGACCCTCGGTCTACTACAACAGTCTACAACTAACGTCCTAAGTGGTGTCAAAAAAATGGACCAAGTCTAATACAACGACCCTTGGTCTATAACTAATGTCCCGAGTGGTGTCGTTCGGTCTACTACAACTAACGTCTCGAGCGGCCTACGAAAAAGATGTTTAATTAAAATGAACTACTTAAAGAAATGAACGATCTACAAAATGATATTATGAATTGCCATAAATAACCAAAAGAGAAGTCTATTGATTAATAGCCAATACAAAAAAGGAAGAAGAAAGGACCCTCGGTCCATATAAAAAAAAACTTTACGAGGTCGCGTCATCCCTTTCCAAATCTTCAGCTTCCTTGGCTGGCTTGGGTCCAACAGAGTCAGACTCAGCATCAACCTTGAACATCAAAAGGTTAAGGTCCGGATAAGCCCTTGAAACCTGATGGCGAAGGGTCTCAAAACCACTGATAAAGTACTAAGTGGTCTTGTCATTAAAGGCTTTGGACTACAGATAGGCTGCAATCGCTTCCCTGACAACTTTCTTTTTCTCAGCCTCCCAGCAGGACTTCATCTCATCTAGAGACGACTACAACATAACGGCCCCAACTCTCTCTACTTTAAGCTGGTCTTGGACTTCTTTTGGTGCAGCCTCGCTGCCCTTCATCTTACCCTCGGTCTTGGCAAGTCTCCCCGCCAATGCCGATTGATCAACCTTGACATTAGATAGCTTTTTTCCTTAGGTCGCCAATGTAAGCGTCAGTGGCAAGTTGGTGACCCGAAAGAACCACCACCTTCATCGGTACCTACCAGTGAATGAAAAGATGATCAATGATATATATACATATATATAAGGAGAAAGAATAAAAAGGTAACCGAGTTGATAGTTAAGAAGCAACATTAATCTTAACCTTCCTAAGGTCGAAGAAGGCGCTCTTCGCCAGGTCGCTTGTGTTGTTATATTGGAAGCTCTCCATGTCACTGTTGGAGAGCATTAAGCACAGATGGACAACCGTTGGTCTTCATCATCCAACAGAGATGGGTGGACCTTCTCCTTCCCCTTTGAGGAAACCCTCGTTGGAGTGTGAAGAGGGAGATCATTGATGCACTCGTCAAATGTTGGTGCGGTGTCCAACATCACCTCAAGATCGATGAAGGAAGTTGTAAGAACATCCGGTGGGGCAACTATAGAAGGAATTGTGTCTGGTTAGTCCTTCTTAGCTAAACGGCTACCAGTTGTAGCTTTAGAGGCCACTCTCGCTAGGGAAGACTTAGACGGCCTAGTTGACATATCTGCAAAGAGGACCAAGTGTTAACAGATAAAAATAATGAGTGAAAAAGAAAAGATAAAATAATGGCCAAAATGAGTGGATGATGACCTGAATGACTAACTGGCAAAGAAGATGACCTAGATGCCTGACCGATCGAAAAAAAAAATAACCCAGATGCTTGACTGACCGGTAAGACAAAAGGCCCAGATGAAGGAAGCTCCGGGCCAAACAAATATGAATAAAGTGATTTAGGATTTACTAACAGAGAGTAATCTTGAACCGAATGTGCAAAGGCACGCTCCAACCTTGCGAGTTGAGACCGGACAGTGGATGCTCGGCCAACGCTACAAAAATAAGGAATGTTAGATAGATCAAATGGAAAATGAGTATGGAAAACTATGATGACTGAGAGTTACCTTTTCTACGTGGGTCTCCCCATATCTTGGAGACTGTGTGGGCTCAATCGATGAGAGACTCCCATGGGAAAGACTTCAACCCATCCCCGAATGCAAAGAAGAAATTCTTTTTCCAACCTCTATTTGATGTTGGACGATCAGTGATTAATGTTTTCTTGGGCACTCGAGTGGTAAAATACCACCACCCCGAATGCATCTCCATCGTCTTGTAGCAGTAAAGAAATTCCAGGATGGTGAGGTGATCCTAACCGCCACTACACTTAAGCCATAACACCATGCATGCGATTAGAATCCTCCACCCATTGGGCATAATCTGTCCTAGAGCTAGAGGAAGGTGGGTAAGGAGTTGACAAATGAACAAAGGAATGGAAAACCGCAGACTAGCCTCCAGAGTCTGCTAAAAAATTATAACTTCGTTTAGAAGGCAAGAAGAGGCCCACTCATCAAAAGTGGGGCCCCTCAAATTGATCGACTATGGGATTTGGTAGGTATGGTGTAAATCCCTAAGTCGGGACTTTGACAAAGTCGAACGGACACATTCTACAGTGTAAGGCATGTGAGCAAAACGAGACCACCAAGTAGGCTCCAAGGGTTAAGCCGAGTCAGGTGAGTCAACTTTGACTAGATTCTCGATAAGAGCTATAACAGATCGGTCAAATTTGATGAGTTATCCATCCGATTGAGAGCGTATTTAACACTAATCGAGGGGCTTAATACTTCTAAGACTTGGCTAAAAATGTGATTAAAAAAAGAAGACTCAAATCTTAAGACACTCAAGTCGGGAAAATGTTGTTAGGTGCGAAGGTAGTAACAAAAATGAGTTAAATGAAACTCAAAGGGAGCCTTAGTAGGATCCAAGGTCGGACTTGATAAATTGGTGAGGACAGGCGAATGGAAGCACGACCACTACAAAGGGGAAGAAAGAGGACGACACAGGAATGCGACTTAGTGAAGGGATGATGATACTAAGGTAAAACGAAGAAAAAGGGAAATCATAGGAAGGGAAATGGTAAGGTGGAAAATACCTCTTAACAAGTGTCTCAGCAGATGAATTCTTGAGTACGACGCTAACACGAACAGGGCAAGTAATACAAGCAGCTCCAGAAAATAATCACAGAATGGTGGAAAACTCTAAAAGAGGGGAAGGACGTCCCTTTATAGGATCCTCAAGTGAACCCCAGCCATCGGATTGTCCAAACCTTCCCTTACCATTGGATAATGGCACAGTTCGAGGAAATACGACAACCGACTTAAAGTGTTTTATCACCATTAATAGCGTGAGGCTAGAAAAAGAGAGAGCTGAAGAGCCAGTGACCCAATCATCTCGAATGAACTGTCAAATTCCCAAGGTCCATTTGGGTCAACGGACCAGAGAATGGGGGGTAGGTGATGACAGGGAATTTGGGCCCAAGAGAACCAAGCTAATTAATTGAGTGAACAAACCTAGTCCAACCAACCAATCGACTTGGTCAGATGATCCCCTTGGTTCAATCCCTTGGTCGTGCATACCAAGCATCCAATCAATGATAGGAGAACACGAGTGTTAGGTTAACTATTTGAGACTACAAGTCTAGTCATCAAGTGCATGCGAGACGAATGACCGACCGTGGAGTAACAAAACACTCGTGGACGGATGATTGGATTTATCCCTGGATGGTTATGAGCTGACCGATCCGACCCATAACGTGCCAACCAATGTGCCTAACTAATGTAATTTTAAATTCGACTGAGTGATAGGTGCCGACTGCAATTAGGACAAAGAGACGATTACAAGACACAGAATGGCGTAGGAAGACAACCAATCGGCACCGACATGTGTACTACCCACCCATGTTCTTCTAGCTAACTCGAAAGAATATTCCTGACAGATCACATAAGAAGAGACCCCTTGAGAGCAAACGTAAGTACAATCATCCTAATTGAGAGAAGAGGAGGATTTTCTAATCTCTGACCATTGACTTGAGTGTTGGAGGGGTGTAGGCCTGCACCACATTGATGCCATTCAGTCTTGATGTAGGTAGGATTAGTGAGCAAGATTTTAGATCAAGGGTGATCTGAAAGACCATTGTGGTGAGTGAGAACTCGACGTCATCAAATACTACTATAAATAATAATAACACATAAATAATTAAAATAATATTGTTTTTAAAAGAAAATAAATTAGTAATATAAAAAGATAGAAGATTGAGTGTAAGGTACATAAGTAAATTTTTTTGGAAAAAAACATTAAATAATATTATGAAAAATAACATACTATTTTTCATAAAAATAATAATAATAGATAAAAAATGAACAAAATAAAAAGACGAGAGGACATGAATTGGATTTGATTAGTTTGAATTGGCTAGATCACAAAAAGAGGTTGGAGATTGATCTACCAGCCTGCTAACTTGAAGAAAAATGTTGGAACCTATGAGAAGGCATACCCTACTCTCGATGCTGAGGATTTTTTTTGGGTGATATTTGAACACCTTTCTCAATGATTTCAATCTTACACACCCATTTGTTAGCCTGTGATGGAATCAGAGAGGGTCACAAACTTTTTTTACCACAAAAAATTTGCCTAGGTGATGCTCTTCCTTGGGAGGATGGTCTCATTTGGGCTTAATCCTTGTAGGATTTAGTTGGTAGGGACCCCACTTTGCCGGCACTTTTCATGGTGGGCATTCCATGGGCATCCCGTGAACATCTCCATCACTCACCCCACCCCATGACCGACTTCTTCATAGGCTTGCAGTTAATGGGGTTGATATCCTCTACAACGCTAAATATTTGCATTGGGATGAGCTGCTAAGGGGTGGATGACGCATGGTTTAGAGTAAATGAGAAGAAACAGACTCCATTAAAGGATTAATATTATTTTATTATGATTTTTATCTCAAGTGGGCCTCACTCTCTCTTTCCTCGAGATAACAAATTTTGTTGTAGTTTTTTGTGACATGAACAAAAAACAGACAAGAACCTTATGTGAGCGAGTCCGTTGGAAAGCATGATTTCCAGCTGCTTAAGAGCATGGTTTTGCCTGATGGGTCAATTTTACGGTGCGAATATTACGCTCTGCCAACCTGGGATTGCCTCTTCGAAGACCCATTGCATGATGGGAAGACTATGCTCAAGATCTAGAGCATTCAGCTACCAAGGAGGAGGGTGGTATCACCAATCTCGGAGAAACAAATGTGCCTTGGAATTTTCACATGTCATAGCTTCTATGGAGAACCCAAAAGATATTGAATGAAAGAATGGAAAGAATCCAATTTCCATTGAAGGAACAGATCTGTTTGATGTGTACATGTTTAAAGCCAAGAAGTTGTTGTTCTTGGAGTTAGCAGAAAATGTGGAAATTTCATTGGAGCCGTTCCCTTTCAAGCTTCTCACAGTTTCTCTTGTGAAGGTGTTGTTGAAGAAGATGATTCAATTTGCTCCTATTGGATTAGTGAATATGCTTAATACTGGTGGTGCCATTCAATCACTGACCTTCGAGGATGACTCGAATTTGATTCAAATTGGGGTGAGGGGTGATAGCACACGTGGCTTACTAACTGTTACACCTAGGTAATTCTTAGTTCTTATACCTATAATCAAGAAGCTGTTAAGTGGTTAGGATGGTATGTAATCTGTTGTAACCGTGAGAAGAGAAGGGGATGTAATATGTGAAATCAATTATAAATAGATCATGATCAGGCACCTGAGGTAGCTTGCGCCAGCCATCTTTTGATTCTATACTTTCTTCTTTTTCTACTTTTGTCCTCTGCTTTCGTCCTCCTCTGTTCTTCGTCTATTTCGTTTCTTCTTCATGGTGTCAGAGTGCAAGCTACCTCAGGCACCTCATGATCTATTTATAATTGATTTCATAGATTACATCCCCTTCTCTTCTCACGGTTACAACAGATTACATACCATCCTAACCACTTAACAGCTTCTTGATTACAGGTATAACAACTGAGAATTATCCAGGTGCAACAGTTAGTAAGCCACGTGTGCTATCATCTAATGAAGTGACAACCATCTGATGTGGAGATCTCAATTTCTTGTGGCTATTAAAGCCCATAGACTGTCAAATTTTCTTGAATCTGAATCTCCTCTTGAGTTCTTTCTAATTGCGGATGGAGCCTCAACACCTAATCCCGACTTTCTTGAATGGGAAACCATGGATAAACAACTTTTGTGTTGCATTTTTGCATCAGTCACTAAAGGAATCCTTCCCTATATCCTTCAATGTCAGACTTCTAAAGATGCATGGACCACTCTTGAGCACAAGTTCTCTTCGATGTCTCGATAGAATATCTTGTAGCTCAAGAGTAAACTTCAGAACTTTAGGAAGGGAACTCTGAAAATGGGGGAGTATCTTCAACAACTAAAGAAAATTATTGATACCGTAGCCTCTGTTTTGTCTCCTCTTGAAGAGGAAGACATAACCCTTTATACACTGAATGCTCTGTTGTCTCAATACAATTCGTTCAAAACGGCCATAAGGGCCAGGTCTATTCTAATCTCTATCAAATACCTTCAAGAACTGCTTCTTATTCTTATCGAAGATCAGCAGCTGGAATAGTCCTTAGCTTCGTCTAAAGAAAATGCATTTCCTTCGTTTGTGTTTCTTGCCTCATAGAAGGTAGAAGGCAAAGTGACTGCTCCAAACGATGCTTTTACTAATCATAATTCCTATTTCAGAGGTGGAAAGCATCGTGGACGAGGTCGTGGAAGATTCAATCACCCAAAATTATTTTGCCAGATTTGTAAGAGACAAGGACATGGGGCGTTTGAGTGCTATTACAGGATGGACCCAAATTTTCATAAGCCTTTCACAAACTATACACCACAACCAGCTTTCTCTCAATCTTCAACTCAACCAGATGTCCCAAATCAAGCAGCCTATTTGGCTCAAAGAATGGTTCTACCGCATCATAGTTATGCTCCATAGTTTAATCATCTTGTTCAAGCTTTTAACTCAGATGGGCATTCTCCTCACTTTAGTCAGTATAGCTCAGACAAACCCGATGAGACTTGGTATTTTGATAGTGGTGCTAGTAACCATATAACATCTGATTTATCCAATCTCACCCTTCACTATGCATACAAGGGCCTGACAAAGGTATCGATGGATAATGGAGATTCCATGCCAATACAGCACACTGGGTTTGGTAAACTTTTTACTCCTTATTCAGATTTCAAGTTGAATATGGTTCTTCATGTACCACAATTTTCTGCTAATTTACTTTCAATAAACCAACTGGCCCAAGATAACAATTGCTTGATTTGTTTTGATGCTAACAATGTATATGTTCAGGACAAAAGCACAAAGAAAAAAAGTTTCACGAGTACAATAGAGGCGGCAAGTACCCTGTCTACAACACTAACCTCCCACGTTCCTCCCTTGTGGCGTTTCATACTGGAAGCCAGGCTACCTCTGTATGGCATAACTAGTTGGGGCATCTGGGTGTCAATACACTTAGTTTGATTTTTCAGCATATGAATCTTCCCTGTAATAAGAATTTTACATGTAATTCATGTGATGTAGCTAAATCACACTGTACACCATTACCTTTGTCTTCTAATAAAAATGATTTTCCTCTTCAATTAGTTCATGCTAACGTGTGGGGGCCTTCTAAAGTGGCCACTCCTTCAGGGTTTTGGTTCTATCTCTTATTAGTTGATGATTTTTCAAGGTTTTCATGGCTATTTCTACTTCAACACAAATCCGATGTATTATCTGTTTTCACTAATTTCCAAAAACAAGTTGAGAATCTATTTTCTACCAAAATAAAAATACTACGGTCAGATGGAGGAGGCAAGTTTGTTAACAGTGGTTTCAAGAAGTTGTGCGTTGAAACAGGGATCGCACATCAAGTTGTGAGTCCATACACTCCTACCCAGAATGGGGTAGTCGAACGCAAGCATTGACAAGTCATCGAAACAACAATAGCCCTTCTTCAAATAGCTCACATGTCTTTGGAATTTTGGGGGGAGGCAGCCTTAACATCAGTTTATTTGATCAATCGTATGCCGACTCCAGTTTTACAAGGCAACTCCCCATTTCATAAATTGTTCAAAAAATCACCAGACTACTCCTTTTTACAGGTGTTTGGGTGTAGTTGTTATCCCTAGCTTCGCCCATACAAGTCAAGCAAGCTTGAAGTCAGGTCCACACAATGCATTTTTCTTGGGTATTCTGTCGCTACCAAAGCATATCGGTGCTACGATAAGGAATCTCGTAAAGTCTATATCAGCCAGTTCGTTCAGTTCCGTGAATCAGAATTTCCCTTTGCTTCGTCAGGTTTGTCTTCCACGTCTCCTGCTCCAATAACACCAGTTATTGGTTTTGATCCGACTGTTCCTCTACCCAATTCACAATTCTCAGTTCCATTTCATGAGTTTTCTAACGACTCTCTTCATATTAAACCAAGACCGTTAGATCCACTTACTCATATACCTTCTCAATCTCAGACATCCAATGTTTTACTTCAACCATTACCATGTGAGTCTCACATGGAAAACTTAAGTAATGAGAATAGCAATCTT
>JAOXJP010235891.1:0-23956 GCA_025762735.1 Platanus orientalis | reverse complement strand
CGGCTACATGAATCCGGTTACGCCATTCCGCTCTGTTTAAAGCCTTATCTGCTGTTAAATTACAAGCTGCCATGTCCTTTTTGTAGGAACAGGTGAGTGAGCAAATATATGAAGAAATGAGAAAACATGGGAAAGGTTCAACATCCTAGGTGGTTTTACCAAGTTTCCCATCTGGTATCCCCATGCATCAGACAGCATGAAGGTGGGAAAAAAGTACAATTTCCCTCGTTTTCCCATGGTTTATCTTGTAACAGACAAGGCCTAGAATAAGGGGATATGATGGGATACAAGTTAGGAAAAACCCAAATTCAAATTTTTAAGTCATATTCATTGTCTACCAAGTACAAAAACGTGCAGCCCCTTATATAGGCTCAAAACACTAAGAAAAATAGCAAAAACTAAAATAGAAAGTCCTAAATTAACTAGTCAACTTGACACCTAAGACTTTCCAAAACTCGAAACTACTAAAATATTGACTTTCTAAAAACAAAAAACTGCCAAATAGTAAGTCCTTCTGGAGGAATTCGACCAAGACCCTTAAAGGGCTTCACTTTGACTTGTTAACTCACTAAAATTACTAAACTACCCTTGGCAACAGTGCCTTATTACAAAAATACCCTTAGACTAAAAAACCCAAATTACCCATGGCACAAAAGGCCCTATTACAAGATTACTCAGTTCCTAAAACACTTAAACAAACCGATCTTGTAGCACCATCTTGAACTTGAATCTCTTGTGGATTGACTCATACAACAACCTCTTCATAATGTCCTCATCACTCTCCTAGGGTGGGGAGAAATTTGTCCTCGAATTGAAGAACCTCTAATCTCTCTCATAAACCCTTGTGAAGATTTTCTTTGGAATCCACAATAAAGGTGGCAAGTGTGGTTGAGGACGTGATGGGGAGTCCTTGTATGGATTTGCTTGCTTGGGCTGCTTCCTTATTTTGGATCACTTATGGGTCTTGGATTGAACTAGAATCTCCTCACATCTTGGCAACGCGTTGGTTTTGGACTTGACCTTGACTTCTAGTTTGGAATCAGCTGTTGAAGATTTTGGCTTCTCATCTTTAGAAGTTTCAAGAAGTTTGATAGGAGCCTCTTCTTGTGGAACACTTTTCAAATCTGATTGCTTTTGTAAATGAGACTGTTGAGGCAGTGTCTTTGTCAAATATCGTACACCAAACTTGAAAATTTGTAAGAAGCATGTCTCTTGGTCATAGCTAACACACCTCTCCTCGATCCACTGTTTTCCAAACACAATCTCATGGCCTTTTAATGGACTGATATTGCATTGATAATCATATTTATAGGCTCCATGTCCAAATTGAATATAGAACCCATTGTCATAATAACGACAAAAATACAAATCTTTATCGTCCTCTAAGATCTTTTCAATTAGAATTAAAAAAATCAGATTCACAAACTTTAAACAACTTCCCATATGGGAATTTGAACTTAGTTCTAACCTCAATCACATACTAAAGCTCATTTTCAGCTCAAATGACCACCAACTCATTCCAGACATCTTAAGGCCCATGTACCGCTCAAGCCCAACTAAGATGGCCTACAAGTGCTAGTCAAGCCTATGCCCACAGCAGTACAGGCTGAACCACCAATGGGCAGCCTGACCCATTAATACTCTCAACAATCCTAACCAGCATTGTGAAATAAACTCAAAGTAAAACTGGAAAATACATCAAGCCAGGGTCAGTCTAGTTGGAATGGAGGTCACCATCACCCAGTGTTGTATAGAGTTCTCTATGGAGGAAGTATCCAGGTTGGAAATGTATCAGATTCCCAAGCTAACAACCTTACTTTTTTCACATAAATTAAGATTTTAAATTAGTTCCACCTTTTCCTATGGCAATGTCTAGAGGACAAATGACAGAATAACACTTGGCACATTTCTTTCTATGATACGTTTCACTTTATTGTATGTACACAATATAATTCACAAGATATCCATGTTTAACATTGAATAGTTTTTTTCCTACAGGTACCCAAGGCTCATTAAGTCAGATCCCAGTGCATCAAATTCCAACTCACTTGTCCATATCCATGCAACACTGCCATCAACACTCCCCAAGTTCTCTATCCACCCCCCACCCCCCCGCGGAGCAATCACCATAATGCAGAGGCTATATTTTTCACTCAATCCCCATTCCCCAAGTTCCTCAAGGGATTCAAAGGGAATTATTGTCCCATAAGAGTCAATCATCTGGGCCCCCACTCAAATATAGACGTGCCCCCTGATAGGAAAGTTTGGGTGGGTTAAGTTCCTGTTTTTCTAGGACTAAATTCAAATTTTAGTTGATAAAATAAGTTATTATTGGATTAGGATTTGACTGTTTGACTTTCAAATTGTTAAATTTATGTTAAGTCCTCTTTTTTTTTTAAGAAGATAAAATAATTTTATTAAGAGCCAAAAAAAGGACAGCATGAGCAATGCTGAGATCAAGACAAGAGGGACTCAACCCTCTTATTTCAGTCAGATTAGTAATTGAGTAGAATATGGGATTACAAGCATTCATAGGAGTTGCTTTATCTTATCGTTTATTTCCTAGTTCGATTATGACCAAAACAAAAACTCTATAAATAAGGTACTAGGAACGTTCATAAGGGATGTATTTGTAAAGTTTGAGTTACTGTTTTGCTTTGGAGTTATTGCTTATTAATAGAAAATAGTTGCTGCTAAGTTTTTCTAGCAAATTTATCCATAAAAAAATAAAAAGTTTTTCTAGCAAATTTCTCATCTAAGACTGATTATATTGAAGACTAGCTTACTGATTTCTGGTACTTGTCATCAATCAAGTGGTCGGTTTTCTTTCATAAATCTTCCAGACAATTGCAGAGCTATTTCTAACTCTCTGCTGGACATTTTCTAGTGAACTAAGTACCTACATCTGACTCACTTCAATTTCACTACACTATTCCTTTTAATTCTTCCTTAAGATTGCAGAGCTATTTCTAATTCTCTGCTGGACATTTTCTTGTGAATTAAGAACTTTCATCTGACTCACTTTATTTTCACTAGTCTATTCCATTTTATTTTTTTTTTGGAATAATTTCTACAGTCTATTCTATTCACTTACTTCCTTTCCATGACCTGCTGGAAGCAGCTATCTTGGTTCATATGTAAGCGCTTGTGTCATATGGGAACTCATGAATGGAAACAATCCTTATGGTTTTGAAATCCAGTAAAAGCAATAAGAATTTTATTCCTGATTTACCAGTAGAAAGCAGATTGCAAAATCTGGAATCTCCTCCTACAGTTTGGATCATAATTCACTGATATTTTTCCTTTCAGATAAACCCAACTTCCTCAACTGGTATTTTATTGGAGTTAATGAGGACAGATATTAAAAGTTAGTTAAAATACTACCACTGTGTTAATAGTGTGGAACTACCGCTATTCTGCATCAAACCCTTACTCTCCTATCCCCAACTTTGTCCTACATATTATATAGACTGGCCAGTTGATCAAACCCGGCCCAGTTTCCCTGGATGAATGAAAAACAGCTCGGCTTGCCTGGTTAAACCCTTTTCTTTAATATCTCCCAAGTCACCTTATGGAACGACCCATCCGGGAGTACATCCCAGGTTGATTGGTTTGACAGGTAAACTGCCTCAATTAAATAATACACCATCTGCAGTGAAAATGATGCTCTCTGTGAAATCTATGCATAAAATAAGGCTGTTATATATATATATATATATATATATATATATATATATATATATCACCTGCTTTCCGTTGGATCAAGTTGACTTTGTCCTCATCATTGGAATTAATTGCTTTATCCTTCCAATCCAACTCCCACAAACAATAAGAATTTAAACCTCCACCTAAATTTGTGAAGGTAAGTCATGGATGGGAAGTGCTTCAAGAGTCCTCAGTTAAGAAGAAGCCTGAACGACTGGGAAATTTATTTTTCTTTTGACCTTCTCCTCCATCTCAAGGAAGTTACCCCCTTATTTAGAAGTTATCTATTTAAATCCCAGTTTGATTAGGAGTCAAAAGACAGCCTTTAGTTTCTTATTTGTTAACTAGGAGTCTAACTTTTTTCTAAGAATCGAAGGAGTTCATTTGTGCAGGACACCTTCCTGTAATTCAATTAAGGGGGCTTCTTCTATGTAATTCAATGTTTTTTTTCCTTCCTTTTTTTTTTTGGTTAAGGTAAAAGTTTTATTGAATAAAAGAAAATTGCAAATTCTGAATGAACTGTAGAGTTGTACAAAATTAAAAAAAAAAAGTGGAGTGCGATTAAAAACAATGGAGTCCATTAGTGTATAACTTTGTCCTTAATTTTGTGTGTGGGCCACTGTACATATTTTCTCATTGTTTGGGTAATTGATCATCAATTTATTTGATTGGGAATTAGTGTGATGCTGATTCTTGATTTATAAAAAATGTGTATCTCTAGCCATTCATCTTGTTAAATTTTCTTATATAGATCTAGTTCACTAAAAAAAAAAGGGGCGGCCCAGTGCACGAGGCTCCCGCTAACGCGGGGTCTAGTTCACTAAGTTCTTGAATTTAGAATTCTAGTTTCTAGTTTATAATTTAATTCTTATTCTAGTTCTAGTTCTGGTTCTTAAACCTAAAAATGAATTTTATCTTTCAATTGCAATTCTCATTAGTTTATTTATTATTTTCATCCATTCTACTACATCTTGATTATTCTTATGCCTTAAATAATTCAACTTAACTTCCTTAAATCTCTTCATCGATTTGCTTATATTCACAACACCTAGGAAATTTATTTAAAATTTCTAATTTTCAAAACACTCCTAATCCAACATCTATTTAATCCACTAGCCCTACTTCAAAATCATGCTTAATAAATTTGAATAGAAAACAAACCAATTTCTGTAAAAAGCCTATTCTTTTAGCTATAGTATTGACAACCTAGCCTTCTATTGCTTCTCTTGCTAACTAAGTCATTTAAATGGTCTATTTACAGATCTAATTTGTACATAATAATAATAATAATGATGATGATGATGACGATGACTCAATCCCTTTGACCGTACAACCACCATGCCTACTCGTAGTGGCAGGACTTATACCTCTAAAAGATCCGAAGCTTTGGAAGGGAAAACACCATCTTCAATATTGAGAACAAGGTTATTGGTACCAAGAGAAACAAGGGCAACAACACCAAAGTTAAGGACAAGAGGAGGGACAAGTCCAAGGACATGTTAGGTGGTGTGAAGTCATGACTCTGCCAGCTAGAGGCCACTGTGGCTAATGATGGGTGGTGTTGAGGTATGACTTTGAATTTTTCTTTCAATTGTAATACTTATTTGTTTAGTTCTTATTTCCTCCCTCTCTATTACATCTTAGGTGTCCTTACAAATTAAATGATTGAACTCTGACTTGAATTTTCTTAAGTCAAAAGGCCTGGAATTTTATTTTAAATTCATGATATTCAAAACCCTAGACCAATCCCTGGGTGATTGAGTAACCCTATTTCTTCAAATTCTTGCTTACTTGATTTGACTAAAAACCGTAGCCGATTTCTCTCAAAACCTCATTCTTTTACTTATAGTATAGAAACCCTAGTTTTTATTGCTTTCACTTGCTAAAGAATTTAGACTGTATTTCCAAAGAAAATTTAAAAAGAAGAAAGAAAAAGAAAAAAAAAAGATTCAATCTTGATTACACTGCATTAATATTGTTGCATATAAAGAAACACACACTTTTCAATTATCATTGCCCATAGGTAAAGAGTTAAAAGGATAAGCAAATTAGATGGAAGAAAAACATCAAAATAACATATGGCATGTCAGAGAAAAGATACTTACACATGTTGTAGTGTAGCATGGAATAACATGCTACCAATGCCAAGTATCATATTGGATATGTGAAGAACACTAAATCTCTTCTCAAACCGTTGTCTTAAGGCATTTATAAGGCCAATTAGTGCCAGAAGAATGCATGGTACATTCGATATAGTGTTGAAAAATTCTGCAATATAAGAAGAATAGACAAAGTTCATCTCACACCACTCAGTGGTGGATGTGACAGGACCCCAGAAGCTTGATACTTTATCTCCCATTCTCAAATATATATGCCCCAGGTGTAAATATTTCCAACAGAAGCAACTTGTGTAAAGATGTCACTGGATTTAAGAGAAACTCAAACAATGGCACTGCAAAACATGAGATGATATCTTGGTAATTGAACAATATATAAACCATTAGAATGAAATCTTGATATAGATAAAACTTGCTTCATTGATTAATAAGTTCAAAAGATAAATTGAATAAGTGATGAGTGGAACTGAACCAATCTAACATTCAAACCACACCAACTGTCAGGAAGAAAGTGACATGCAATATCAAAATTGATGCCAGAAAAACTCCTCGTCATGCAATATCAAACACATTGCAGCAATCCTTAATTACAGACTAGGATATGAAAGATAAACATCTACTTTAATAAATACATAATTATATCGACCTCTAGGGATCCTTCAGTTAAAGAAAAAGGAAAACAACAACAACAAAACATGATACACGATAGAAGTAATGATTCACTACATAAAAGTGGATATACCATCTACAACCAAATTCATATTGCAATTACCTACTCGTAATAGATATTTTGACGAACAAAGTATTCAATTTTGAACGAATATGAATTAAAATAATGCAGGTACGGTACTTGGTGGAATGAGATTGAAATCAATGATTAGAAAGAGCAAGCAAGCAGGAGATAAACATAGCGAGAGACGTCTAGAAACCTAATACAGTACCAAATGTACTGCCAAAAAAAATCCAAAACGAAGTAGATGTAGATCTTCCGCAAATCGAGGCCATTTTCCTGGTTGATTTAATGGTACAAATAGCAATTCAAAACTACCAACACCAAAATCTAATGAACAAAACAGAAATCATTTGCAACGCATCATTTGAACAACCGCTCAATCAAATCAAAAATATTTTAATGCATTAAAATTTCCTCAAAATACTATAAGTTGAATATCTAAGCAAATTAAACAAAACTGCCTAAGAACAGCATGATTTCTAAAATAAATAAAAAAATCAGAAATGATAAAGATGAAGTAGAAAATCCTTCACCTACTGACCTTTGATGATGAATGAGCTCCCATCCTTTCTCTCTCTTTACCCTCCTTTTTCTCTCTGGGTAATCGATCAAACGAGAGATTGAGAGTGAGAGTTGCGTCGTGGATCGATCAAGATATTATAATTTCAGTGGCTTTTTTAACAAAGTTAGGGTTTACTGAACGGGATGATGGGCTTGGCTAGACCGTCTATTTGTGGTCTGGTCCAAACATATGCGTGACAGGGCCCTTTTATATGCACCGGATCCCGATTTGGTTTGGAGTGAGAGCAAGGTGGTTTCATCCCCGGTCCGTCAATCGGGCCAGGTAGCCCATTTTGGGTGCTCAATTGGAATAGAGCCAAAGGTTAACGGATTGGATAAGACAACTTAGAGAATGCCAAAAGTGACATCAGGGCCGACACATCAGGGTCAAAAGTAAAAAAATCCCCAAAAAGTGTATTTCACTTTTTCTACAATGATGTGTCAGCCCTGCTGTCATTTCAACTTTAGCCACTCTCTAAGTTGTCTTACCAAATACGGCCTCGAGCCAAAGTAGATTTCCTACGGCAAAAAAACGTACTTACATTTGGTGTTGGCTGACAAGTGGCAACCAAAAAACAAAAAAAAAGCAACTCACCACATCTAGCACCCAGTGTTGGGTTTTTCACTTTTTTGCCATGTCTCGCGCAGCGATTGGTGCTAGAAGGTCTAGCCACATGCTTTTTAGCTGTAAGAAATCTGCTTTGAAGTATGGCAGTAAGTGTAACAGATACAAAGGATAGGCATACCTGAATCCGTATTTGTTTATTTAATCAAATTCGGATATTTTGCATATATGTGAAAATAGTCAAAACGGAATTCCTAGAGCGCTTTTTACTGTAGCAAAACTGAAACACCATGGTGTTGGGTGGCATGTGAGCAGAAAAAAGTAAATTAGGTGTTTTTTCACTTTTTTCCACTCATGTGTCACCCAGCACCCTGCTGCTTCAGTTATGCTACCGTAAAAACACTCCGTTTTGGAAAATAGTGGGCTGAACTTAGAATACAAACAATATACTAAGCCCAGTTGTTTATTGAATACATCGAAGCCACTAATTGGAATACTCCATCCTTATTAGATACCGAGCTGCTTTAATCCTATTTATTTCCAGAAACAGCTTTACTAGCCATAGAGTATTTATCCGGATAAGTGAATCAGATATAGATGGATTTTGTACTCACTTTAAGCGGACCAAGTACGGATATAAATCTGGATAGTTGACCATCCTAGACAGGAGTGGGATTGGGTTGTTTAGACAAACCAAGCTTTCATGCCTGCCTTGCGTTTATCTTACAATTACACTAAGTGGTTGTGGCATTGTCCTCACAAGATGGTGGCTTGGGTCAAATCCCCTTGGTAGCAATTCCTCGGGTGTGATGTCGAATCAGGCCAAGGTCGGCTTCATCCAATGCCAATTGACTCAGACCAACTTGGGTCATTATAAAAGTGGGTTTTAGGTCGAGTTCAAATTGGCCCAAGATGAACAGCTCATTGGGCTGTTAAAGTTATAAAATAATTACTATACAGATAATAATTCATATTTTTAACATTTTCATTTAGGATTAATTACAAAAAAGCACCCTTCAACTATTTGACAATATACAATCTATCCCTTCGTCTGTCAATAATTACAACAGATAAAAAAAATCCATGCCAGACACATTCTGATTACAAAAATTAGCATGGAGCGATTTTACCTAAATACACATCACTTTAAAATGTTTTTTAAACAAGAAAACCCACTTTTTTAAAGTACCAAAAATACCCTTGTTGATTTCAAACCAAGGTTTGTCAAGTGATAGCCTAATCTTCTTCTATCTTCCTTCTTCTCCCTTCTCTCCCTTCCCTTGGTTGTCAATGACAATAATAATAGCCCCGATCATGTAGCAATCAAGCTCCTACCAGCGAAGCTTGTGAGACATTGAGAATTGACACCCCCGTTAACTAAAAAGAGACGATGTTGGCTATAACCCATGCCCTAGAACACCCCCAATAACTGATGCCCTATAACGCCCCCGATAACCGATGCCCTAGAGAATGCCAATGTCGGCGATCAGTTGCACATGTAATATATATTTTTTATGTTCTACCCTCCGTTTTGCCTTTTCAAAGAAAACCCCGCATCTTCCCTACTCACAAAAGACCTTAAAGCCCTACCTTGCATTTTAAATCAAAGAGCTCAGTCAAACTTTATTACCCTATGGTTTGAAAGGTCTTTACGTACAAAGGATAATGGTTAGGATTGAGCGGCAATTCGTGTTGGTGGGTTGGATTCGTGTCGTGTCAAGGTAAGGGTATACAATTATATGGTTCAACCTGAACCCAACCCTTTTATTAATCATGTCAAAACGGGTCATGTTTAGGGTCAACCCTAACCCACTTAATTTGTGTTGTGTTTGTGTTGAGTTTGCGGGTTAAGAGGTAATTCATGTTGGCAAGTCAAACTTGTATTTTGTCAAGTTAGGGTGTACAACTATATGGTCCAACCTGAATCCGATCCATTTATTAATCATGTCAACGCAGGTTGACCGCTTTGACCCGAAGCACATTTATAGTCAACCATAACCCACTTATTTTGTGTTGGGTTCATGTCGGCTGCATGGCTCATGTCTAACATTGCCACCCCTAGGTTAGGTACCCTTGAACTTCGGTAGGAATAATTTCAGTTTTGTATTTTTTCAATTTCATTTCAAAAATTTTATTTATTTTAAATTGTCATTATTTCAATTAAGGATCAAATTGTTCCGATTTTAGTCATATTTGGGATTTTACTACAGCATTTCATATTGTCTTGCAGTGGTACAACACCTTCATCTCCTCCATATAGCCAGCAACACAGTGATTCAGCCGAATACTTCTTCCATTTATTGGAGATTGGTGTATTTTAACGCTTTAAGCCAGTAAGATGTATTTACCTCAAGTCGCTTGTGAATAGTAACATAAATGACTATGGGTTTACATTCCCCATAATCCTCTTCTGGATCCAGCTGTAAACCAACTAAATTAGTCATCTCTTATTTATTTATTTAGATTTCTTATGGAAGCTTAAGAAGTCACTTAAGGTGTTTTATTATTATATTACTTGTAACATCCAATTTCTCTTTGTCAATGCAGAACTTAAAAGGCACATGGGAAAGTTTGATAGCATTTTAATGTGATTTTTAACTCCTTGTAATGATTTAAGTAATTAGTTTGTGTCAAATAAAGACATGAACAAAATGCAATTTTACTGAAACTTATATAGGAAAATAAAAATCTCATTAAAGATAAAAGATATGTATTTATCTTACTAATTATTACAATAGCTTCCAGTTCAAATCAAAAGACAGATAATGAAAATAGATAAAGTCTATTATTGATGCTCCTATTTTTTTTCCCAATGGTGGTGTGAACAAGATAGGTGCTTGAAACAAAATACAGTAAGTGAAAATTGTTTCCATTGCATTAAGGTTTGTACTAGTAGAGAAAGTGTCACTTGTATATAATTTTTTTGAGAAATAAGTAAAACGATAAAAAAATATGTATTTCTTATTTCAATTTGTTGGTTTTTATGAATCATAAAAAGTGGATCATAGTCTACTAGATATTTGCAATTAGTTGCAATGATTTACGATTCCAAAAGATTGATTAAAATAGTACTAATCTTTGAGTTTTTTTCTTTAAAAAAGTGTAAAACCAAGTAACAAAAGGTTAGAAACTTTAATAAATTTTCAAGAGTCACCTATTAAATTATGTTGCTACAAACTACATATGGTTAGTTTAAATTAAATAGGAATTAATTTGAAATTATATATTTGATGTCCATTAGATTATGAAATTAGTGGAACAATAGATAAAAAGCATAAGATTGTCTTACATGGGTGTGTTAGGTGTAACATAAGAAAGTGAACCTGATAATTAGAAATAATGCAGAAGTTAGAGAGTTAGCTTCTTTACTCTTAACTAAGAAAGACTATATTAAAATGTGATATTTTAAAAATATAGCAATATCCTTAGTTATACATGAAAATAAGTAGATTGTTATATAGAGTACCAAAAACCCAATACAACCAAATTATCTAGAAAATAAGTTCCCAAAATCGATTAATCTTCTAATGCACTAGCTTCTTGATGCAGTGGAAGAGTTTTATGGATTTATCTAATTCTTACATATATGGATGAGATTTACCTTTTAATTATTAATTAATCTAAAAAATTATTCTTTTGATCAAGCAATCAAGCTTTGTTTGAATAAATATGCCAAATAACTAGGTGTATAAGAAAGTAAATGAAAAACCCATTGTTTATTTTGGTTAATTATGTTCGTAATGTCATACACATTAGGAATGATATGAGATTTATCAAGTTACATAGTTGGCACAGTAAGCAGATTTCAAAATAGTCTAAGATGAGATCACTAGAGGGTTGTAAAACATATGCTAAAATATAAGACAATGACCAATGATTATGTTTTAGTTTACAAAAGCATGGACAAGTCAAAATGCTAGATAATATCTAGTTATGTTTTACAGTGTGAGGAACCTCATTAGTTATAAGAGTGAAGCAGTAATATACTACAAACTATGCAACATGAGAAGAATATGATGCCGCTTAAGAAGTGGTAAATAAGAGGTTTAAGTTACAATTGTTCCATATAACTTGGGGTAATTTCATTCGATTGGTAACTCATGATGCAATGAGGTGAAATTGGTTTCATCAAGATTATTTCTTCAGATAATCTTGTAGACCTATGAGTAAGGTGCTACAAAATGCATTGGATGTACACATTGACCATATAAGCATTCGACCAGTTAGTGATTGCCTTCGAGAATAAGTGAGAAATTATGTGAAAAAATGTGTTCTAACAAAGCCATTCACATAAAATATAAGCAAATTTGTTTATTTATTTAAATTAATAAATAACCTTTTATTATGTCATTATATGTAGTTATTTCTTAATATGAGTATTTATTTGATCTCATGAGATAAGATAGGTGATCTTCAAGTAACATAATAGGATGTTAGATACATTGGAATGTGTGAAGAGAGCTGATAAACCAATTCTTATAAACCTGAAATTCTACTGCTATGAGTGATGCTAGACACATCACTTATAGGACAGTCACATATAAAGATGTCATGTGATGGAGTGATATAATCTCAATCACTAGAGTAGGAGTATAAACTTGCATATGAGTGCATTATATAAATGCATTAAATGGATCAATTATGAACATACTTGATAAAAACATCATTGCCAAGATAAGTGTTGTTCATAGTTACAAATTCGTCCTTAGACCTAAGGGGTTGTATTTCTCTATCATCAATAGTTTAGATAGTCTACATGATGAGATGATGCAAATAACTAACAAAGAATATTCCACTACCCAGTGGGAAAATATTCACTTTATGAAGTATGTGATTTGACCGGAAATGAAAATTGAATGATAGTGGTTCTTGATAAAGTGTTTGTCAAATGTTTTCAAAATTACATTAGCATAAACATATTTAATTTTGAAAAAAAATGTTTTATAAAGTAAATATTTTAAAAGTTCAATTAATTCATTGAGTTCCTAATGATAATGTTCTAATGACCAAAGGGGTTAGACAATGATTATTTTATCACCCTGAAAGTCATTGAAGAATATTGTATAGTGGAATGACATATTTGTGAAATATCTATGAGGAAGAACCTCATTGTTAATTTCTTATATTTGGGAGGTCAGTTGCAATATATAATAGGTATTATTACAATTGGTGGTGTGCTAACCTGTAATTAATAAAAGATAGAATATCCTTAATGTAGTTTGATTTAATTAAAAATATTGAGCCCTATAGCCTAATGATAAGAATCCCATAAGGATCTCACACCCCTTGTGACTTATTTAACTTCTTAAAAATTGTATAGAATTATTCACGTTGAAAATGGGTTTTCTTAACATTGTATAAGTGCGGAAAGCTCTAGAGTAAGTGTGGATGCTTTGGAGACAGGATTAGATCATCATATTGTGTATGGTTTATCCATTGAAGTATTCCTCTTTTACTTATTTGATTTAAATCCGAATATTTCACATGGTGATCATGAGAGATATCATGTTCATAATTTGATTTTTTTAATGAAAATTATATTTTTTTCAAATAATTAAAGCAACATATCACATAAATGTCTTTGAAAACAGAATCATCTTCTAATATAAACACAAACTATCATGAGTTGATATATGCTAATTTGAATTAAATCTATGGGGGAAAAAAACAATGATATGGGAAATTGAATTGCACAAGAACCTTAATAGATTGTATTATTTGTGCACAAAGAAATTGGTAAGTACTACATAGTTATTGTTTATTTATGTCTATTTTGTTCCTCATGGTTACTGATAAGTGTCATTATGGTATAGCTTAACTTACCGGAAAACTCACATTGTTCTTTCTTTGAGTGGTGTTATCTTTATAATGGGGATTTTCCTTACAATGGGGATCAAGGCTTTTCTAAGCTATACAGACAATTGGAACCTCTTCAAAGCTTGATAAAATATATAGATGTAGATATTAAAGTGTTGAAAGCACCAGGGGATGGGGTATTAAAATCTTGAAAGCACAAGGAGAAGAGATTAAAGCCTTTAAACCAAAATGGGGAGTACTTAAAGTTCCATTAGAGCTTAAAGGGATTGACAATGATGACCTTTTTTTTTCTTACTCATTTCTTTACTAAATCATTATCACAATGATATATGTAATTATAAATAATGGTGATCATTTTTAAACTTTATGGTGGCAATGAATTGTAGTGGTGATGGTGCTATTTATTTTTTATAATATTTGGATTGAATTTTGTTGATATATGTGATACTAAAAAGAAAAGGGTAGTGGACAGAAGTGATGTTTTGGGTAATGACACTAAAGGGTAGGGACAATGATAATAGGGAGTAGGGACTATGGGTGGTGGGTGTGATGCTTTGGGTATGGGTAATGGAAGGAAGGTATGGGTAGAGAGTAGTGGTATGTATGTATACATGGTGGTTGTGGTGCTTTAAGTTTTTTTTTTTTTTATTATTATGATATTTGTTGTTGATGTTTTAGGTTGATGTGTGTGTTTTATATGTTTTGAGAACAAGTTCTACAAACATGAGTATATGTGTTTTAAGTTGATGATATCATCCACTTGTTGGTACCGACACAAGTTTTTTATAGTTGATATATGTGGTTTGAGTACAGTTTCTTGTAATTGATGTATGGGGACATGTTTTATGTAGTTGATGTTTGTGCACAAATTTTATGTAGTTGATGTATGAACACGAATTTTATGTATTTTGAGTACATGTTGTTTACATGAGATACACGGATGTTCAAATAGGTTTATATGTAGATGTTCAAACATATAAACATGTTTGTGTGGATGTTCAAACAGATTATATAAGTGATGCGTGGATGTTCAAATAGGTTGTATGTGGATGAGTCAAAGACTATCAAACTATTGCGCTTAATTGAGGGGTTGGTTGATAGTGTTGATGTGGTGGTGGATAGGGGGGTTAGGGCTACTGAGTTCTTTTTCGCAACTAGTACACTTACACCATACACGCACATTCACTATATCTATATACGTATACATTGATAGCCTTTTACAAAAATCTCCTTTCTACTACATATAATTGTTTTAGGGTGAACAATAGCAAGGTATTAGGCCCCCTGGGGTTGGAATGTGGTAGGGTGTTCAAGCCCCACGCTCGAGCGAGAAAGAGAAAGATGAGTGTTAGCCAAGAAAAAGACAACTATAACAACAAGAAATTTCTTGTTCTTGCGGCTCGTACAGCTCCTATGGCTTAGACAGGTTAATTGCTAAGTTATCAAGCCCATTTGTTTCATAACCAACAACTATTCCTTTCATTTGGCTTGCTCCTATAGCTAGTTGTTGGAGTCCTTTTGCTACTCGCAAGCTTGGTTATCCAAGGAAATTGATACTGCTGATATGGGGCCTTAAGTGTCTGTCCAAGGGGTGGGAAGTAAGCCTCTAGTTGTGAGATAGAGGGGATCTTATTCTGAGTAATTAGGTAGATGAGCTAAAGGCAGATTCTGTCGAGGTGGGGAACATTAGGAGGGGAAACATTGGGGTGGGATTGAGGGTGGGGGAGCATTGGGAGGGGGAACAACATGAAGTGGTTGTGGGTGGGGGAGCATTATGAGGGGGAACATTGGGGTGAGATTGGGGGTGGCAGAGCATTAAGAGGGGGAACAATAAGGAGTGATTAAGGTGGTTGTGGAAATAGTAGGATGTAGCTCTTATAAAGTTTTTGGCCATTAATCATGCCAATCATATTGTTGGGTTAATATTCGGGTGTTGATCATGCTAATTAGATCGTCAAATTAATTTTTGAGTATTAATCATGCTAATTAGACCGTCGGATTAATTTTTAGGTGTTGATCATGTTAATCAGACTATCAAATTAATTTATGGTCATTGATCATGCTAATTAGATCGTCGAATTAATATTTGGGCATCGATCATGTAAATCAGACTGTCATGTTAAATTTTAGTCATCAATCATACTAATCAAACCGTTGGATTAATATCCAAGCGTTGATCATGCTAATCAAACCATCATATCTTTCTTTGGGCATCGATCATGCTAATCAAACCGTCGAATCTTTATTCGGGCATCGATTATGCCAATTAGCCTGTTAGATTAATTTTTGTTTGTCTATCATGCTAATTTTAGGACTAATGGATAGGAATATACTCATGATGGGGCATTGATAATTGTTTAAAATTGCATAATTGTCATAATCAAAATAAGCATTATCGCATTTATTTTATATGTATTTATATTAAATTATGTATTTTCTCTTGTAGGATCTCAAGAAAAAGCCTAATTGAAGTTTGAAGCCCATTAGCAAAGCCTACCAATGGAGATGATGGAGATCACCACCACCCGATCCAATCAAGGGAAGATCAAGCATCCAATGGAATTCAAGGGTCAAGATTGATAGAGGAGGATTAGACATTGGACCAGTTCACTTATGGGGCAAACAAGTCAAAAATGTGTAGGGCCCATGAGCAAAAAAATCTTCACTTCAAACATTTTTTAGAAAATTCTCTAGAAATGGAGTTTTGAGTCATATTTGGTATTTTGGCCATAACTTTTTACTCAAAATTTGGATTAAGGCAAGGTTAGTGGGGTTGGAAAGAACTCAATTCTCTTAAATTTGTATTTCACGAATTTTTTCAAATTCGGACAATTTCAAGGTAAAAAATAGAAAGCAATGTTGAGCAGATTTGAAAGGGCGTGAATGCTGAAAATTTGGAGATCTTTTGGCATTTTTCACTTTTTCATTATAAAAGGGGTGTGCCTATACACGAAATTATCATTTTTTTCTTCTCTTCTCTTCTCAAGTTTTAGGGTTTTAATCTTTTATTTTCATGGCTTTTGTAATGAAGATGGTGGGCTAAAGGTCAAACCAAGGTTAGAGGTGAAGTTTAATCATTTGTATTTTTTTTATTTAATACAATATTTGTTTATTGAATATTTTATTTTCTATTGATAATTGTTCAAGTCTATAAACTATCTTTGATTTATCGTTAATTCCGGGTACAGTAAATGCTTAGAAAGTCCCTATGACTTGTTAACAAAATACCTAATTGTTCTAAACAACATTCAATTCTACAATTATTTCTTTTGTTTTAACAGAATGATCTTCCAATTAAGTAAAATCTTTATTCAATTCTAACTGTGATAATTTGATCCAAAAGAAATTACAAGTTATTAAATGGATCCTTGAAGCCTTAAATCCATTTTGTTTTTTTATTTTAACATTATTTCTACTCCATACTACGATGTGGAAACATTGATCTCTTTTCTTTCTTTTCTTTTCTAGTTCTCTTCTATTGTAATTTTTGTTTTTATTACACAAGTCAATCCTTGTGGATTCGACCTTGTTCAGTACTACAGCACTTGTATACTTGCAAGTAAAGCTACCCTGGATTTTTGGTCTGTTAAGTTGGATCATTAGTCTAGACGTAACAATAACAAATTTGAAAATAATAAATCCAGCTCGAAAAAATTTCTTGAAGATTTTTTAACCGTTTGAGCTTATTAGAATTAGGTTTTCACTATTTTTTATAAATAGGGAGACTTCTCTAAGTCTGAAGAAGAATTCTCTCGCACAAAGCAACAACATTTTGCTCTTAAAAGTGTTCATTTTTTTAGCTTATTCATATTGGTAAATCTATATTGATCATAAGAGGCTTTCACACACGACATAGTGCGTTCTTATATTGATAAATTATTTGATTAGGTCATGGTTGGGGTATTTCAATCATTGAAAACCCTAGAAATGTCAAAAAGTAAAGCCACAAAGAGGTAAATCTTATACATATATTCAACTAGAAGATTTCTTTGGAGTACATGAACGATAGTAGTATATTTGCTTGAGAAGAGGCATAGCAACAAGAAACACAATCTTCATTTCATGATCTAAGGCTTCCACCAAAGACATCGGGAGTGTTTTGAGGCGTCCATCGGACACACTGAACGTGTGCACACTCGTCGAAGACACTGGGTGTGAAGCTTGCTAGACAAGTGAATTCTCATGGTACTTATAAGTTAAGGTTATTGTTTTTCCTTGTAATAGATTAGGATTAATCTATTAATAAAAACAAGCAGCTTGATGATGAGATTTCTAGAGTGGACGTAGGCACTGGGTGTCGAACCACTATAAATTATGTGCTTTTGCTTATCACTAGTAAATTGGAACACTACAATTGATGTGCGTTATTGAATTAATTAATTTGAAGCAAATAGATTGAATTTGGCAAATTGGCAATGTTATAATTAATTCAGTTAGATGGTCTTTATTAGTTGATTATTAATTTTCTGAGTAGAATGCTAAAGTAATCAATCAAAGCAAATATGAGAGAATTGTGTATAAATTGAAATATCGCATATTATTCTTTGTTGGAATACATTCTATGATTATATGCTCAAAGGAGGGTAATTAGCATTAACTAAATATATATATTTGCATACATTGAGAAAGCCTGCAGTAATTACCATCATTGGAATAAGGACTATTTTGTGAATTGAAATTGATTCCTTTAAAATTAGCTTGGAATAAAATATTAACTTAAGATTGGTTTAATTGAAAAAAATCCTATTTCACCCCCCCCCCCTCTAGGATTGTCTGAGTCAATACTTAGTAATTCCACATTGATATCAGGGCATACCAAGAAACTTCAATTACAACAATAATATTTTTGTATTATTGTTGGATTGCATGGTCACTTGATCATCTAATTTTAAGCTTGTTGCAGAGGATTTGTTTTCTTGTCACTTTGGATAAATGATTCACTGATTCTACGGCATCTCTTTAACTTACTCTTATTGCAACACCTAAAAGGGAGCTTAAGGGATTAGTCGTGCAAGAGGGGAAGCCATGCAAGCCAATACCTAGTCAGATTTTATCGCAAGGTGGTGGTGGGGGTGGTCGTATTCCCATGCATTGTATAGACTTCTTACTAATTTAATTGACAGGGTCCTGTGGTGATCCTATTAAATCAAAATATCCATTGTTTCACAAGGTAATATTTTGCTAATCTTGTTAAACAATTACATTTTTTTCTTTATTTTCTTTTTTCCTATAATCTGTTGGGATGTTTTCATATTTCAATAAAACTTTTCTGAATGAATGACTCCATAGACTGATAGTATGTAGCCTTTCTTTCCCCTGTTTTGGCAGAGCAACCCATACAAAAAAATGGCTGAATGGTTCTTACTAGTATATAACAGAATCATATTCCACAAGCACATTTACATATAGGAAAGATTCCCATATTATACAATAATAACATACAAAACCAAACATATCATGCAATTTTGATGGAGCAGTTTGATTCATCAAGAAGCATGCCTACCATGTATTAGTTTGTCTCAAGTTTTTCTTTTCCATTTGTTCATTCCCTTATCAAAGAAGTTTGCTGGACCCACGGAAAATGATTTCAGTTCATGGCAAACTTCTGGGTCCAAGCCCTAGCTGTTTCCTCATATCGGTTTCTCTGATTCTTATAGATGTGGGCAATCTCAGGGACAAGGGGGTCATCTGGGTTGGGATCGGTGAGAAGGGAACAGATGGAGAGGAGGACCTTTGATATGGTCAGAGCCGGGCTCCACTGCTCCTTGAGGATGTCAAGACATATGCTGCCATTCGAGTTGATGTTTGGGTGGTAAACCTGTGAAAAGAATTTATATAAGAGAACTCATCTTATCCTCAAGTCTAAACATATAAATATTCCGGAAAAATAAATTAAAAAACAAGGAATTGATGCCTTGAACACTCCAAACTATCACAACTCAGATCCCTCTTAGTGCTTTACACATGACTGTGTCGTCCAGATGTCCGAAATGCAACTGAGATCTGCTGAGTGCACAATAACTAGCATAACATCTAAAAACAAGGCTTTGCCACCCATGATGCTCAATCACATCTATCCCAACTCCCCAGCATTTCAGAATACTCACTAAACACCTTTATCTCCTGTGAACAGAACAGCGAGCATATGTCCACTAAGTGATCTGTGTCATTCTGTGGACAACCTTATGCATCAAAATGAAGGTCCTTATTCCTTTGGGTCCTGCTCCTCTACAGCTCCTGGCCCCATATTCTGGGTATGCCATGGGGGAATATTTCCACAATAATGAAATGCACACATTAATAATCTATGATGGTCTTAGTAGAGCCAAAACAGAACTTTTGGAGTAATTTCTGCTGGTTTTGGTTCAAACTAAGGTACATGACCTATCCTTGAAGCAAACAACCCTAGATTAGAAACCCACAAAATGACTACTTTGACCCTTGAGCCCAAAAATTTGAAGAAAAAGGTAAAACATGATGACACAGCTAGGATCCGTGGAGGAAATACGAAAGAAAGAAGTTAAAGAGAATACCAAGGAGATAAAGTTCTTAGGCTGAAAATGCAGCTAGAACACACCCAATTCTAATGGTCTTCACACAAAGAAGAATCCAAAAAGACAAAATAATTCTTTTAATAAAACGTTCAAGTCTCTTCTCTACATAACCCTCTCAACCAAGCATCAAGCATTTGACACTTGTACAAAAAATGAGAAATTATACCTCTTTTCCATGACTAGTTCCCCTTTTCCCCAACCACAAATATTCATTCTCTAGAACTAACACCTCCTTCCTCACATCAAACATTAATAAAACTAATTCCTATGATTAAAGAAAAGAAAGCCTATGAAAGCAACCAAAAACTAGACATCATTAATGTTTTCTACACCAAATTCCACTAAGACATTCATGGAACAAGCCATAGGTCAAAACCCAGTCTATTGGTCTAATCACAAATCCATGAGAACCAACCGGCCTGCATCACATGACCTTATTTTTAGATACAGAATTAACAACACTGAGTCATTATGGATTACTTCCATCACTTCAACTAGTAACAAACATCCATGGTTTCCAGCCTCCAATACCAACAATATAGAAACATGTTAACACCCAAGCAACAAATAAAACATCAATAGAAAATATAAACTGAAATATCCATACATCTCTCTATGATAGAAGAAAGATAACCTTGACACTGCAGCTTGCACTAATGTGCACTATTTCAAGCAGGAAGCATGTCATGTGTGTCATAAAGTCTGCATACAAATGTCATACAAGCAAATGTTTTAATAATTTTTTCTGTTACTGATCCAAAAAAAATGTCAGACAAGCAAATGGGAACCATCGTCCAACTTTTAAAATGATGAGAGAGAGAGAGAGAGAGAGAGAGAGAATATTGTTCCAACCTTGATCAAGATAAGGCAATAACCAATCAATCCATTGAATACCACTCAATCATTTTAAGGGGTAAAAAAGAATGAAAAAGATAGAGTCAAGAAAATGAAATTATAGATGAATGGTTAAGATATTCTGTGATCAAGTTGCCTATTGATATAGGAGTTCTCTCAGGATGTGAGCCACTAATGGTGGTGCTGGACGCTTCCTCGAGCATGTCAAATGTACATCTTCTCCTCAGTCACATGAGTCTATGGCAGGCTTCTTATCTAAATCCAATCCAATATACACATACAAATACATATCTACAAGTACCACCACAACACATATTTTGCACCATTAGAGGAATACTAACAAAGAGTTAGCTTAGAGGCTTTCCAACAATAGCCACATTCTTGATTTGATAACCTAAATTCCTAATGAACCCTACCACAGTTTGAATTATTTGAGGCATTTAGCATACAAGCAACTATCTTAAATAGAATCTCAATTGGGTTAATCTACCTTTTTTTTTATTAAAAAGAAAATCATAGGATCATAGCAGAACAAGAAAGCCATCCCATAAGCAGACATTCAACCTGCTCAAAAGGTATCAAATGTCACATATATGAAGTTTAAAATTACAAAAGATGCTAGAAGTCTACTTCTCATCTTCAGTGTAGTTTCTTAACAGAAAAACTCTCCTCAATTTTCCAAACTTGCCAAACAAAAAAATATATACAATTGCAACAATATTGCTATTATGATTAGCGATAATAATTTATCAGCTAACTATACTATATGCAAAGAGCCAAACTTGTAAGGTTGGCTTATAAGAGGTTAATTCATTTATAAAATTATTCAAGATATATAATACCTCAGATCCTGAATAACGTATTACTCAAAAACCATTTTTAACAATATAATAACTCCATAGTGAACAACCATGAATCAGCTATAGAGAATCAAAGAGGACTATATATGATAGCTTTCTTGTTTTGTTACTTGCAGTTGCAATCTGAGATCGATTGATTTAACAGCAATGAAGTAATTAAAAGCACTAGGACCAACAGTCGTAAAGATTCTAATGGCTAGTGCTGCTGTTAATAATACCAGGTGCAGGCAGAAAGAGGCCTTTCATACTTCTACAATTGAAACCCAATGTAGTAAGCACCTTAGTAACCCACCTAAATATACTGTCCAACAACCCGCAAAAACTAAAAGCACATAATAAGAATAAATAAAAGCACATAACCATTGCTTTGGTGCAATGGTAGTGGTTTGGGCTGACCAGTGGGAAAACACAGGTTCGAGTCCAGTGAGCAGCCACTTTGTGCAAAAAGCCAAAGGTTAGGTCTGTTTTTCATCCAACCCTCCCAGCACCCCATAATTACGGGACCAACACTGGGTAAATGACCTTTTACATAGCCATACAAAAAAGAAATCCCTAAAACAGAATGAGAGCATTCACCGCTCACACCATTTTAAAGACTTGTAATGTTGTGTATCAAGGCAGAAATGCCATTTCTACACATCTGCACAGGATTTGGTGATTAAAAGAATAATTTTAGTTCAACATTTTCCCTGATTGAATCTACATTTATAAATATAGCTGTAGTGTTTCAAAGTACTTAATAAAACAAAACACTATTTATCCAATATTATGTTATTCAATTTTATCTTATTACTCCACAAATGTGTGTCACACACAGCATCTTGTATCAATTCACAAATTACAAGGACTCGGACCTTTTTCAAATAGGTGTCAAAAATAACATTTCCTCACAAGAATGGAAAAAAGGCTAAACCAGTGTATAAATACAAATCTCAAACCCAAATACAGATTTAGTTTTCCACTTTAGAAGTGTCTAAAATGAACCAATAAATAAGGTTCTCAAAAACCAGCTGAGACAACAATCAATCAGATGATTTACTAATTGATGATTGCAGCTCACTTGAAATGAGTTGATCAGCCAAATGAAGAATCATTGGTGACTTTGTGAAAGCTGAGAGCTTACATTAAAAGAATATTCTAGCAACAACATATGGCTTTATAACTGCAGCTATACATCCACCCTTAAGATGTAAAAGCAAAGGATCCAAATCTACCTTGAGGAATAATAGATAAGTACAATACCATTTTTGCTTAAATTTCAATAATAATGTTAAAATGATTCGTTGTGCTCAATTTTTAAGTTTGACAAAAGCCCATTAACTTTATAAATCAACTACATCATGGTTAATCTAATGAGGTATTTTGAATTAATTCGAGATAGTATGCATTAATTAATTTATTTATGTCTTGATAAGTAAGATGATTGCATTTTTTTATCCAGCAAACATGAATGTTTAGGCAACTTGCAGCATGACCGCTAGAGACAGCATTGACAAAACCAAGCTCAAGGTACTTTCTTTTGCCCAATAGTAGTAACAAGGAAAAAGCTCAAACACAAGTTGAAGTAAATCAAAATAAAAAATTCATCCAAGGGGAAAGCTCCTCATTACCTTGGTCTGGAAGTTGACTTTAGGAGGCTTGAAGGGATAATCAGGTGGGAAATGAATCATGATGAAAAACACGCCACCAGCATAGGGGCTATCAGCAGGACCCATAATCGTTGCCTGCCAGTGGAAGAGGTCCTCTCCAGCAGGCCCAGCACTGCACGATATCGGAGGATCTCTCTGCAAATCCTGAAGCTCCTTCTGAATTCTTTTGCTAGCCATGAAATTCCTGATTCCAATTTAAATTTTAATTTTAGCAGAAGAATCTAGAAAATCTTTCTTGTTGTTACTTTTTCAACATATCGAAAAACCACCAATACACTCAAACTCATTCACAGAGCAGGTGAAACATAAGAAATGAGAAAAAAGAAAATCAAATCAGAGTATGAGAAGCACGGGTGTATCTGCAATTTTACAAGACAATGTCAAATTGAAACTACTCGCTTATATTTTATAATAATAATTAAAAATTTGAAGAATATTATATGATCAAAATAAATTCAACTGTAATCTCTCTCTCTCTCTCTCTCTCTCTCTCTCTCTCTCTCTCTCTCTCTCTCTCTATATATATATATATATATATAT
>JAOXJP010235870.1:0-23957 GCA_025762735.1 Platanus orientalis | reverse complement strand
GGTTACATCCCGTGTGTGGAGTTTCCAACATTTTAAATGATTTTATTTTTTTATTTAAATTCCATTCCGAATTAATATAGTGAGCAGTTAAAGAGAAAATACCTAATCTATTTCTTGATGATCATATGTCATAAGTTAAACAAATTCTTTCATTGTAAGTATGCAAAATATTTCTTAATTTTATTTGTTGAAGTTTAAAATTTTTCATAATATTTCTTTTAACGATGGATGCCGAAAAACCTTTATATTTTGGATTTAAACCACATTGCACAATTCTAGTAAAATCATGTTTTTCAACAAATGTAAATGGGTGTTTGGTTTTAACAGCATAATCTAGTATCTCCTGATATGCACATGTGTCATTGTAACTAAATGTACTTAAATTATTTTATTTATCTCTTTCTAAATGTTGAAAATTTCTAATATCTACTTGATTTTTTTTATAACTTTTACTTCAATGACATTTTAAATGGCTCACCGACTAACTCGATACCACATAGACGACATACAACTTTATAATCTTTTGGACCATCAAATTTTATATTTTTTACCCTAAAAAATGTATTCCCAACACCACTAATTAATTTTCTTTCTCTAACATTTAAGATGATAGATTGTGAATGTGTATTACTACCAATACCAATATTTGAATTGGGGGGGGGGATAGAGAAAATTGGGGAATCAATTAATTCATAATATTGTTGCTCTTCCTCGTTTATTTCTAAATTTCTTTTAACCATTTTAAAATTTTAGCAACTAAAAAAAATAGAGTACAAAAATAATAGGATAACAAATAAATAAAATAAAAATTATGAAAAAATCTTATCCAATAAATCAAAATTTGAGATAATGAGAGGTTCCACTCCAACTTGAAAAAGTTAAAATTTTGATCTTCAAATGCTCAATGTAATATTCAAAATGAATGTTCGAAGCATCCTTTAATTTGAAGAAATTGATACTTGTATTTGTATACATATGATTAATTGAAAATATAAAATAATGAAAAATGAAACTTGAGATTAGTATAGATTGTAGAGTAGAGAAAAATCTTAAAAATTGAGAGTTTTGAGAGATTTTTTATGAGAAAAATGGGATATATTTATAGATTTTAGGTATAATGGTAATTTTGTATTTTTTTAAAACTTTAAAATCAAAAAAGGAAATAGCATGTGACATTGTAACCGTTTGACAATGGTTAGAAGCGCCAACGGTCAAAATTGGCACTTCCAACCGTTAGCTAAATGGTCACTTTTAAAAAAAAAATTATGTTAATTAAACTATAAATATTTGATATTTCATTATTTAATATTAGGTGATCAATGACTTAGTGGTTAGGTATTTTATTTTAAGGCTTAGGTCATGCTTTCAAATCTTCTTTTCTTTGTTGTTTTTATTTCCGGACTGGATTATCGGGTTGACCCAATGGGTTGGTTCATGGGCTGAGCTAGTGGGTTATCCATCGGACTAGGCTATTGGACCGATTAACAGGTCACCCTAGCAGGTACCCATGGGCTAAAGGTCAGCCCATGGCCCAGCCCGCCAAGCTAGTGGGCTTCTATGGGCTTCAACAGTACCAAGCCGGGCAGCCCGTTAGCCCAGTGGGCCGGTGGGCTTTCTGCTGACCCTTGCCGACGGCCCACGGCCTGGCCCTGGCCCCACCTACAATTGGATACTGTAATTCGAAATTAACAAAGAATTTTGTACCACGTGTCCATTGTAGAAGGTCGTAGAAGCTCCCAGAGATTGCAGCTTTATTACTTTAATCATTATCATCATTAGTATAATCGAACACCTACCATTGTCTCATTGGAGCGTTGAGTTCTGAAATCTGAGTATCTCTAAGCCCTCTGTTCCTATCTGGAAAAAGAAAATCGAACACCTACCATTGTCTCATTGGAGCGTTGAGAGTCCTCAAATCTCAGTATCTCTGAGCCTCTGTTCCTATCTGGACATAGTATAATCGAACACCTACCATTGTCTCATTGGAGCGTTGAGAGTTCTCAAATCTCAGTATCTCTGAGCCTCTGTTCCTATCTGGAAATATCACGAACTCCATATAACAGTGAAGGAATGCTCCACACAAGACTTCCCTTTCCCTATAAATAGCTGCCTCGTCCACCTAACAAGGCATCGGTTAGATTTTAGAGAACCCAGAAGCCAAGAAAGATGTCGATGATTCCCACCATCTATGCAAACCGACGAAGCAACGTATACGATCCCTTTTCTCTGGACATATGGGATCCATTCCAGGACTTCCCCTTCAGCACAGCGTATCGCCCCAAATACCAAAGCGAGACGGCAGCTTATGCCGACACCCGCATCGACTGGAAGGAAACCCCTGAAGCTCACGTCTTCAAGGCTGATCTTCCGGGACTTAGGAAGGAAGAAGTGAGGGTGGAAGTAGAAGAAGGGGAAATTCTCCAGATTAGTGGGGAGCGGAACAAGGAGAGGGAGGTGAAGACCGACAAGTGGCACCGCGTGGAGCGCAGCTGTGGAAAGTTCCTACGCCGGTTCCGGTTGCCTGAGAATGCCATGGTGGATCAAGTGAAGGCTAGCATGGTAAACGGTGTGCTAACCGTGATCGTCGCCAAGCAAGAAGTGAAGAAGCATCAGTTCAAATCCATATATATCGACGGCTGAAAGAAAGATGGTTTCTATTTACATAAGCTGCCAATACTAGTAAATAAAGTGGTGAAAAAGTTAGTGTTTGTGGACCTTTTTTCTTTCTCTTTAATGTTTTTCTGTTGATCTGGGGCTTGTTATGATTGCGTTTTGTGTGTTTCTGTATGTAAATAAGTGCTTAACCACTTCCCATGAATAAGATATAAAAACACCTTCTCTTTTGGCAGCACAATTAAGGCTGAAGCTTTGAACCATTCATCACAAAACATCTCGTTTTCAAGTCCAGGCTTATGGTCGACAGGTCCCCAGCCCACTAAATCCGGGCTTCAGTTCGGTCAGTTCTTGTGTTAAAGGTCAGCCCACAACCACTTATGGCTGTCAATTTTGCCTGGATGCGCTGGGCCAAGGTCAGCTCAAACTCAGACTGAAAAGTTTTACCCAAGCTCGAACTTGGCCCGAGCCTGAAATTGGCTTGAGGTATTCAGTCTGAACTTGGTCCATTTTAAAATAATGGGTTTGGACCTGAGTTCGGGTTGCTTGAATTAAAATTATTTTTCTTAATCTTTAGGCTGATAGATTTTAGGCCTATAATTACTCTTAAATGTATATTATATGGGTTATTGAAAAGTTGACACTTGAACTATGTGATGATAGTAAATTTATAAAAATTTATGGATCGAAAAAAAAATCAAAATAAAAATTATTATTTATTAACTAGTTCAAATTGGGTTGAGCTGGTTGTCGGGCTGAACTTGAGCTATCTGAATTTGGTCCGAATAAAACTTCAGTGTAAAAGTTAGATCCAAAATCAGCCCAACCCAAAATTAGGTTGGCCCTACCCAACTATTTTTCAGAGCGGACAAGTTTTGGTTTTGGGCCAGCTCGGCTCTATTAAAGCCAAAGGCTTAATTACACAGTTTTTAACTAATAGTTCTATTATTGATTATTGAAATAATGAGCTTTGGACGAAATTATTATGTTGGATTATATTTGTGCCCTGATGTTTGATTTTTTGGACCTGGGATCGTCTTGGGCCTTGATGTTTGGGTTTTTTTCAATCTAGGCTCAGCCCACCAATCCCCTAATAAACAATAATGGGTTTCAACTTGCGCCTACTCAGGCCCGTCTCAGACCTGGCCCATATGCTCCCCTAGGTGTCACGATAAGCACAATGGGTCTTTTTTACATAAATTTAAAAAGAAATAAAGAGGGTTAATAGCCCTATGGATGTACCGATGTATCCATTGTTACGCATGTTGTGGCTTGCAGGATTTGTGCTGGCTGAATCTCACTTCATTTAAATGGAGATTATTCAAACCTGTTAACCAAAGGAATCTATTGGTATTTTTTTTTCTCCACGTCATCCCCCGGTTACCGTTATTGTTGAAGAGAATAGAGAACAAAGATGAGAGGGAAAGAGAAAAAGAAGTATATGGGAGAATGATTGAATAGGAATTTTTAGGGTTGTATTGATTTCTGGGTTTTTTCCTTAACGTGAATTTTTGTGGGATCAAGTGATTTTGGTACTTTCTTTCGAGTCATTTTAGGGCTAAATTTCTTGATTGCTGTCAATTGATTTCTAAATCTACATAAGTGAGAAGAAATATGTTCAGTTAGCTATTTTTTTTTTTCTTTGTAATTATTTTGTTGAAGTGAGGATGTGTTGGAATTTGCTATATATTTGCAATTGTTGTTAGGACAAATGTGCAAGTTTCTTGTTTGCTAGGTATGTACTTGATACTTGTTTCTATATATGTTGTATTTGAAATAAAGATTTTATTTTTTTGTGGTAAAATTAAAACCTCAAACAAACCGTTACATTATAGAATTAACCACAGATTGAAGTCTGAAGGAATCCAACAGGAGATCCGAAATATGAAGGTCAGCCTTTGCGATATCATGAGCTCTAATGTTGGCTGCTCGAGGATATACAAAAACTTACAAGTTAGAGAAAAAATTGAGAAAGTCTTATATTCCAAAACAGTGTGTTTTAGCTTCTACAGACCAGAGCAATCAACGAGCCGAGCCTGAACCTTGTTTAAAGCCCACCAAACTGAACCTAAGCCTTGAGTTGAGCTCATTTCCTGGACGAGACTGAACCAAGTTTCACTGAGCTCAGCTCAGTATATATATATATATATATATATATATATATATAAAAGCTAATGGATTATTAGACTGTTAGGTCTATATCAAAAAATTCACTTTTGGGTTTTGGTGAGTCGAGTCAAGCCTGAGCTCAGCACCTTAGGCTCCTCACGAGCTTGAGCTTTATCTTGTGGCGAGCTTGAGCTGAGCTTGGCAAAGCTTTGGTCATATGGCTTGTTGGCATCCCCACCACGGACACTTAGAAATTGGGCCATTACGAGCATGAATTGAGAGTAATGAGTCACTTTCCACCATCAATCTACTGAGAAGAGTGTTTTTTCCTAAGAGCATATACCCATCAAAACAGCTTGCATTTCAGCTTCCAATATCATGAGTCCTTTCTGTTGCACGCATGCTTCCAAAATTGTAGAATAATCAGCTAACATGGCTAGTAAGCCCACAAGTGAAGAGATTGAAGCACAGGCTGCATCAACATTAACTTTCACCCAACCCGGCCGGACTCTGGAGGTTGTCATTGGACTCAACAGGGTCGACAGACTAGGGGGTTGAAAGCCATGACCAGTTGTTTGGTCCCGGGCCTTGATGTCCTGGATCATCCTCAGAAACAGAAAGAGCAAATTATCCATAATAATTGGCAAATGACTAAACATATACCCGTTTCGTTGTTTCCAGATATGTCAAGCTAGTTTGCAATGGAGGATAGCAAGGACGGCTTATCATGTCTGGAATAACCCAAACACAACCCATTTTTTAATCGTGTCGAAGACGATCATCCTGCTTTGACCCGAAACACGATTACAGGATGAAGAATGATTGTCTGTGTTGACACAGGCCTCTAAAGGTGTGTTGTTGATTGACACATGATGTGTTTTTGAATTAGATGTCTTCTTTTTACCACTTCCTTCTTCAATTGAACACTTTTTTAGACGTTCCCCCCCAAAAAAAAAAAAAAAAAAATTATACATGTCTGTTTATAATTACCACAGACACTACAGAGTACAAAGGCATTTTCATCACAGAACATTTGCTAGGTTACAATATACCCTAACCCGCTAATTTCATATTAGGTTCGCAGGTTGTGTCAAACATTTCCACCCCTATGGTTCAGCAAGATTGCCTACATTTACGTGTAATAAAAAACTAACACTATGATAAGGATTACAAAGTATAAAGAGTTTTCTCCAAAACCCCCAAAAAATGAAAGTCTCAAAACCTAAAGAAAAATCGCCTCCCAAATGTGTAAATATATATGGCCGTCAAGATTCCCAAGAAAACCCTTCTATTTATTACAGATCAAAACCAAAAAATAACCCCCTCCCAAACTGGTTTAGGTTGTTAGACCCAACTCAGGTAAACTACGGGTCAAAACTTACAAATGGGTTGCACTTTGGGCTGCCATTGGGTTAGATTCGAGACTACGTCTCAACACCTTAGTCTCAGGCCTCATCTTAAAGATCATCCAACTCTTAGGGCGTGTCTTGATTCAAGATTGAGTTTAAATGTTAACAATAACTGGTTGCTTTATATTATATGCATTTATTCTTGGTTTATTTGGTAACAAATGAAGTTTTGTGGTTAATGGGAAGATTTTTTTTATTTAATAAAGATTTCTATTGATGTAAACAGATTAATGAGGGACTTAAAGATTGCCTTGAACTGCCAAGTGGCGGAGTAGGGCAATTAGAGCATTAGTCTGAATAATCAAGTTTTTTTGGCCTGCCTATGGGTTAAAATTAATTTTGATGGTATTGTGAAAAGTGAATCCAGTTGTGTGAATGTAGGAATAGGTGCTATTCTAAGGAATCATAGGGAGCAGTTTCTGGTTGCTATTGCTGACGTCAGATGTAATTCGTTGGCCTTATTGGCAGAGGCCCAAGTTGCTCTTTTGCCATCCAATTGGCTGTGAATCTAGCCGTAAAGAAAGTACTATGAACTGGTGACTCTCCAATTTAATCAAATCCTACAGCAAGCAAATGATAACACTCGTTGGGAAATTAGTAATGCTGTTTTGGACCGACTAACCTTTGTTAAATGTTTTGATGAGATTTCCTTTATGTTTGTTCGCGGCTTGGATTTTATATGCCGACCCCTAACCACGTCTAACTTCTGCCGACAGTCAAATGAGCAGAAACATCAGCACCGAAAGTGATTTTCATTTTTTGGGGGTGTCCGTAAATCACTTCTAATGCTGATGTGACCACCCTTTGATCTCGGTGTTTTCTACGCTAAGCATAGAAAAGCGTCGCTGGCTTGTTCGTCATATGTCTAATGAATCGACTCATGTTCTAAGCTATTTATGGCTGCGACATGGACGTCTGATTGCTCTTGATGGTTGTAAGGGTATTAGACGAGGATGGTTCTCCTCAATGTTACATGGGTAAAAAACAACTATGTGGTATCTACATTTGTTTCAATGAAGTCAATTATAGGCAGGGCTATCAACTATCCGATTATTATCCATATTTGATTTGAATTCGGTTATGATACATTTATATCCAATTTGATTATTCTGTTAAATATTTCTTTTTGTTTAAATTATAATATAATTAATATTTATACTATAATATTGTAGGTTACATAAAATGCAACATATGAACATCTTAACCCTAAACCTATCCCTACCTCATTTCTCATCTCCTATTCCCATTTGGAATGAAAGAAATTTAAAACCTCCTAGTAACTAGTTCTTCTTCTTTGTGATCTATCAATCATCTTTTATTTTTATAGTTTCTAGGTCTTTATTGGTTTTATAAATATCCAAAAAATATTCTGTTGAGTGTGGCTTGAATTCTACTTTTGTGTTTTAGATGCTACTAATATCTCAAAAAAGTAATAGTGATCAAGCTAGGCATCCGCTGTCCAACCTAACATGTTTTTGTTATTCAATTTAGAACCTGATCCGATTTTTTTTGTATGCGTTAGGGTTTTTTGAGAAGCATCTTGACTTTGACATAGAGAAAAAGGAGCAGAAGGATGTATTTATGACTTAGGGTTTAAAAGCTTGATTTTCATGTAATTTTTTTTTGGTTGATAATGAATTTTTTTTACCATCTTCACCCGTGGATGTAGGATATAAGCCAAACCACATGTATCATTGTACTTCTGTTCTTTGTGTTTCTTGTATACTTTCGTATTTCTCCGTGGATCGTGGGTTTAATTGCAACGTGTTCGAATATGATTTTTAAGTAAATAAAGAAATAAAGGTACTATGTATATCCACTTTGTATTCGACCGTTAACAACCCAAATTATAGGTGTTACTGATTATAAAGAAGTTTCTTGTTTATTTCCTTAATTGTTGTTTAGACAAAGAGGTCACAATTAAATTTGGTTAATAGCGGTTTGTGTCTCCACGAATCATTATCATGTTACAGAAATTATGGAATCGGTGCCTATTCACTTTCCCTTGGTCTAGTTTTCCCGCGAAAATGATGAAGGTAGGTAAATTTCGCGCCTGGGCCCGCAGGCACTTCAAAGCGCCAGCACGAAACCAGCCTTCTGTGGGTTCGGGAAGCAAATCATTCAAGTTTCATGGCAGCAGGAACAGGAGAACGTGAATCATGCTGGCACTGGCAGAGTAGGATCGAATTCTGGCAGACTTAAGTGCAAACGGTCGTTTTCCTGGTGGGCATAGGTTAAGGGTTTTGGCCTTGGTGATGGATAACGACGTCGCAGAGGGACGAACAAGGGAGGCAATCGATGGTGGGTTGGTAATGGTTTTAGAGGTCAAGGACAAGGAGAATGCCAAGCAGCCCACATGGCCAGCTTGCTTCGACCTTCACTTTCCCTCTAAGGGCAACCACCTAATCTTCACCCCCCTTACATCATTTTACTTAAATCCACTCTTTCGTGAATTGGGTCTTGTGTTTCTATTTATATTCTGAGTTGGGTTTCTGGATTCTTCAAACTGGGTCTCTTCTTCTTCGTGGGTTTCTGGTTTTGTTTCCGTAAGACCCTTGAAATTTTACTCAAATCCACTCTTTCGTGAATTGGGTCTTGTGTTTCTCTTTATAATCTGAGTTGGGTTTTTGGATTCTTCAAACTGGGTCTCTTCTTCTTCGTGGGTTTCTGGTTTTGTTTCCGTAAGACCCTTGAAATTTGGTTCTGGGTGCTTCGTGTTTTTGCTGTAAGCAGGCTCTCAAGGTTCTACCGTGATGGGTTTTGACTCTGATAGAGTGGTTGTAAGCTCTAGAGCTCTTTCTATTTCCGTAGAGAGAAAACCAGATGAGCTTGAGTGTTTTTCTTCTGGAAATCAGAAGCATTTGAGAAAGGATGCTGCAAGTGCAACTGAGTCTCATTTTAGCGCCTATTACCTCTTTTAGAAGTTCGGAGAACTGAAATTCCTGGAATTTGAAGTACGATAAAGGAGGGAAGGATTAGGAGGGTTTCAAACTGGTGGAGAATTCACAGGTGGGATTTAAGAGCAATGGGTCCCTGAATGTGAAAACTCGGACAAATTTAGAAATCGGTTCTGATACTGGAAAAAATGGGACACTGGGTGTGAAAAGTTATGGCGTGAATAATCTCCTTCCTAACCCTCCTTTATCTTCTCGTCTTGATTCAAGAAAACGTGTAAAGCATCTTCTTTTAAACTCTGCTGTTCTGAAACAGGAGATGGGTTCCGTTGGAATAGACGGAAATCTTCTCAATGAGAATTTTAACAAAACCGAAGCTGGAGCTGTAACTCCGAGGGATCCAAAGACTCAAAACATTCTTTCATTTGGAAATATCTATAGGGGTTGTAAAAATTTGACAGATTTTCCACATCAGAAAGATGCTCAAACAAACAGCATGGTTTCTATTGTTAATAGCAATGCCTTAGACTATAAAGCGTCTTCGCCAATTCAGTCAAGCAATAATGTTTTGGGCTTTGGTGGAAGTAATTATGGTCACGGTAGCGTTGTCAAGGGTGCTAAAAATGTGGAAAACCTCATCAGAGCTAATTGTTCAGTAGTTGTAAATAAAAACAGAGGGGAAAATCAGAATTTGCAGACTCCTAGCAGGGTCCCACATTTTGAGAGTGTTGCGGAGATAAAGAATGCAGGCAATGAGGAATACAGGAGAGGTCACTTCATGGAAGCCATTTCTTTATATGACAGGGCGATTGCCTTGTCTCCTAGAAATGCTACCTTCCATAACAATAAGGCAGCGGCATTTGCTGCCCTGGGCTGCTATACAAAGGCAGTGGGTGAATGGCTGGAGGCAATTGATTGTGATCCATCATATTCTCATGCTCACTACAGGCTTGGAAGTCTTTATACCAGGTATAATTCATGACTACTTTAATGACAGGAAATGAAATTCCTCTTTGCCTGATATGCTTATATATATAGATATACATGTATTTACATACATATGTATATACATATCATATATATGTATATAAACCGTAAATACTACATTTATCTTTGGCACTTCTAATATGCTTGCATAAAAGACATTCAGCATTTCCTTTCCCTGTGTATGTGACCATGTGGGATATATTATTTTTCTGATTAATTGGTCTTGTTCATTTTACAGTTCATTGATTTATTAGTCTTATTCTATAACTTGGATGGGCTGAAATTACCATCTTGAACATCTTGGAATGGCACGTTCTCTCCAAGGAAGTTTTTATGTTATCCGACATTTCTGTCGGTTGTTTTATATATGGGGAACAAAAATGTGCATATTAATTTTACAACAAAAAATAATATGCACAATTTCATGTGGAACTCTCTAATGGATGTTGTACTTGCAAACAAATTTCTGGTTAAATGAAACTTAATTCATCCGACCCTACTTTGGTCTCAAAACTTGGCATAATGTCAAAGCCAACTATGGTTGAATCTTACATCAGATAGCCCATTAAATAAATGAAAAATTGATGAATTCATAGCTATGATTGGGTTGGATCCTTGCCCCTGGATATTGCCAACCTCCATTAAAATCATTGAACTCAAATTAAAAAGAAGTTTCTTGAATGAATTTGTCCCAATGCAGGAACTTTGTATTGGAATACAGACTTTCTGAAACAGATGTCTTGAAGTTTTCAATCTTGCACCTTTTATGCAGATTGATATTTGGAACTCCTGTCATTGCTTAATTTTCTGTCTAACAACTTTGTCTGCTTAATTTTCGACTGAGTACCAACTCTAGATAAATGCAAACGTTTGATCAGTTGTTCCTTTGGGGACTATTATCTGTTCTCAGTTCTGTCTCAGAAATTGAATGGATTAAACCATGTCCAGTTGTTTCATTCAATTCTTTCTTAGTCATAGTTGGCATCTTTGAGTTGTTGTACATCATAAATCCAGAAAACTCACATCCACACACACAGTTTGGCAAACATTAGAAACCATTAAATGAAGAAGATGATAAACACCAATTGAAAAAGCCTCAATAATGAGCGTAAGCACTTAGCGTACTGCATGAAAACACACACACACACACACACACACAAAAGACAAAAAATTTTGTTCATGCAGTACATGTAAGTTCTTGAGCTGATCAGATCTCGTGAAAAAGATGAATGATAAGGACAAAAGGGTTTTAACTAGAGAGAGAGAGAGAGAGAGAGAGCAGATTCACAAACTAAACCTTACCAGAAAAGGATCTCTTTACATAAATGTGTGCCGTAAAAACAGTTATTCTCATTCCCTACATATCCCTTTGAAAACCAAATCATTTGACACTGAACTTTCTTTCTCTTTCTTATTAATAAATAACTAAATAAAATAAAGAAAGAAAAATGAAAGAGATGGTGTCCAAGCTAATTTCATGTATACTTGCTAAACTATTTCCTAAAGCAATAGTGTACTGAAACAAAGTCAACATTCAAAATAGTATCTTTAGAGGTTATAAAGAACCTTATCCTAAAGAAGGAACAAAATTCATGATCATATTGAGAACTTACATAATTCTGACTTGGATATGCTTAGAACTTCACACTAGAGTGCAAAATATTGGTGTCTAATGATGAATAGAAAGTTCTCCTGTTTCATGCTATTGTAATAACTTGGGAAGTTTCCAGGTTGGGCCGAGTGGAGGATGCAAAATGGCATTTCAAGCTGTGGGGTCAGGAGCTAGGGTCAGAATCTATAAAACACCTTCTGCGTCTTGAGACCCATTTGATGAATGTGAGAAAAGCTAGAAATATTGAAAACTGGGATATTGTTTTGATAGAAAGCACTCTGGCAATTGAAGCTGGTGCTGATGCATCACATCAGGTATATGTCTGTGTCTTTGTGTTGGCATATATGTACAAGAGAAGTATGTGTTACCACAAATTGCTTGTAACAGGTGCTTGCATTTAAAGCTGAAGCTTTATTAAAACTTCACAAGGCAGAAGAGGCTCTTCAATTATTGATTGTAGCAAGGAAATCGGCAGAAAGTAAATCTAGAAAAGCTTACAAAAAGGATTCATGCTTACTGATCATTGAATCTCAGGTCTACCTGTATTTAGGAAGGTAAATGAATTATCAACTATCAATGCAGACGAAATCTATTATACCTGTCACCATAGGCTTCATAGCTATGCATGCAAAATTGGGAGGGATGTGATCCACTTCAGTGGGTCTAACCTGCCAGATTTTCTATACCAAATATTGATCTAAGCATCATTTGTGTACATTTTCATTGACCATGTATCATACCTTTTTGAGTTCAACAAAATTCTTTCTGCTGGTTAGGGATAGGGGTGCAACTCAAGCGGTGTGGGGCAGATTGGGGACCAAACCAAAGCCCAACCATATGACCTGAACGGCAAACCCATGACCCTACCCACTCGAAAATCAGCAGAGCTGCTCAACCCCAGCATAATTTACTTAACTCCAACTTGGGCTAGATTGGGATTACAGTATCATATAATTCTTTGGTGGTTTAAAAGAAAATCAACAGTGGTACTATGAGACTAGAACTCATGCCTTCTCACACTTAGATAAATACTTGTACCACTAAATCAAACACTTTTTTATAAAAGTTTTTACACAGACGCTTTCTCCCACACCCAAACGCATGCACACACCATGGTTTTAAAATTTGATGAAATTCCCAAAAGTTCAGAGTTGTGTTCTGGTTTCAAGGTTAACCAGAATGTGAAAATATGAGAGTTTCAACAATTAGAGAATAATTACAAGAGAAACTGGAAGGGTATAAAAGAAATAGGTGGAGAAATGGAGAGAGAAAAAATAGGAAAGCTAAAAGAAATTCGTCATTTTCCTTTTTAGGGATTTGGTTGTATTTTTATCATACACTTCTTGGAGACTCTAGAATAATCTTTTCCACTCTCTGGTCAAGTATGGAAAGATAAAAAAAAAATGACCACAATTTTGGGTATTCAATTAAGTTTTATTTGGTATAAGTACTCTCCATCTAGTACTCAAGGCTCTTTATATTGGGGGCCGTATATGATACTTGGGCTCTCACAGGGAAGGGATGTAAGGAACTTACCAACTTGATCCTTAACCTAAGTGTTATATTTGTTTATTTACTAAAATTTCCCTTTTTGTAAAGGAGGGATTATTAGTGTTTCCTTAAGAACATAAGGAAATGAAACTGATACACAGCTAATCAGTATCGATCCTTTTCAATTTCAGTCATAACAACAATTATGTGTATATGTGGACCTATCTTTGATTTTAACTGAAACTCAAAATTTTTGGCAACAATTTGGGTTTCAAGCGAGGTTGAAAACCTTGCTGAAAAACCTTGGCGCACACACAATTAACATAAGCAATATAACCCAAAATATATGTCATGAGGCTCAGGTTGGTTTGGGTTGCCTGAGCTTTCAACACAACGGTCTAACACAAAGGTTGGGTTTGGTCATTCCAGTTCAGGCTGAACTTGTCCAGTTTTCACCCCTTGTTAGGGTCCTCTGATATGTCAAACCCATTGAAACTTGGGTCCCTCCCTCCTGCATCTGTGACATTAATTGTAATGCTGTTCCCCCTCTGCTGATTCTGGTCCAGTTTGTCTCAAGTTATGACTGAATTTTCAGGTTTAATGAGGGCATTATAGCGGCAGAACATGCAGCTAACCTGGATACCAGACCCGAGTCATTGATGTGGCTAAGAAAAGCTAGACCTGTTGCTGATACTCGAAAAACTGGAAATGAGTATGTCAAAGCTGAAAAGTATTTGGAGGCATGCATGGTGTACGGGAAAAGGACTAGAGTATGCTTCTACAAATAGTGTCTTACTCTGTAATCGGGCGGCTTGCAGATCTAAGCTTGGACAGTGGGAAATGGCCGTTGATGATTGTAATGCTGCCTTAAAATACCGACCCAACTATACTAAAGCTCTTCTACAGCGTGCTTACTCCAATGCTAGAGTATATTTCTTCATCTTATTTTAACTTGGGGGAATAATATTAATAAATTTGTGTTCTACCCCATCTAAATATTATGAAAATTCCTACTTTAAATACTGAGAATAACTTCATTCATCAACTGCAAGTTAATAATTTGTTATCTGGGGAGCTTTGTTTTTGTTTTTCAATTCCAATGGACTAATAACTTTTTTTTTCTTCCTGAATCAGCTTGAGCGTTGGGAAGAATCTCTTAGTGATTATGCAAAATTAAGTCAGGAGATGCCAGGAGATCCTGGCATTACCCATTCTCTTCTTCAAGTACAGATGGAGTTAAAAAGGGCCCAAGGTGCAGGGGCTTAACATTCAGTGTGGAGGAGAATTCACCCATCTGAACAGTAATGCCCAGGAAAATTATCTAGTTTGCTGGTGAGAAGTGACTTTGTTATTTAATTATTTTTATTTTTAATTTATTTTGTCTTCTTTATTAAAAGGGGGTATTGATTTGTTGTTTCGAGCCAACAAAAATGATGAAGCATACACTATGTTCCATTGAAGAGAAATTATAGGAGTCCCCAAATGCACAACAAACAGTTACACATTTATCAACTTTGGTTAGAGAACTTTGTAAGTCAACTGTTGACTCCCTGAGCTTCAAGCTATTTTTGAGGTGTGCTGAGTTTAAATTCATGTGAGAAGTGATTGTATTCTTTTCATCTGGTTTTGAAATCAATATATTCTTTGCATTATCAGGTAAAACTGAATTTGGGTCGGCTACACATCTTGTTTCACCACTCTGCTCCATTTATGGCCATATCTTCTGTTAAATCATAGGTAATCAAATCTTTTTTCACCACCCTAATCAACATCCTTTGTAGCTTTGGCCTTGCCCTTTAAGGTTTTCAACATGGATCAAATCACTCATTTTCACTAGTGCAGTAATTGACTCTGTTGCACATGAGCAAGGCATATCAGTTTATTCTCTCTCTCTCTCTCTCTCTCTCTCTCTCTCTCTCTCTTCTCTGTTACTGAAAGAATTGTATTCATTAGTATATAAAACACCATACGAACAGAAAAGTATTATATATATGAATAAAAGTAGAATATACAAAATATGTAAAATGTATTTTATACTTTTGTATCATTCCCTCAATTATATTAATCCCAGTTGCTTCCAAACTTCACACAATTCAGTTCCTTGAACTCCTTCAATATGAAGGCCCAATCAAGAATCAAAGAGCCACTGTCATTACAATTCCTATGCAACGATTGGTATTTGTCTTAATATTTCTTCTCCTATGTTCCTTTCATATGCTTCAGCAAACAGCAAAGAGGATTTTCCTCCATCAAATGTGACCCCCGTGGTCCAACATAATTCAAGGCCAAGAGAGAAATATATCTCGCATCTCCAAAGATCACACCCACTCAAGTCTGAAGTGGGATAGAAAGTAACTCCAAGTGTCCCTTGCCATATTACCATGGATGAAGAAATGTTTACCATCATCTTCTGCTTCCATGCACAAAATTCATTGGCTAGCAAACTGAAAGGCATGTTTCTGTGGACTGTCCACTGTCAACATCCTATTAAGTCCAATAAGCCATACAAGTGCTTCTACTGTTGGTGGCACCAGATATTCTCAATGGATGAAGAGATCAGGGTACCTCTCACCAATGAATTATACAGTGGCTCAACCAAGAAAATTCCCTTTTCAAGGATTCTCGTCTTTTCACCTATTGGCTCCCACAACGGCATTCTTATTGCCACTCATCCATCTCAACCATCTCAACATTCTGATCTCAGCTTACGCTCATTCCCTAGATGGTAGTTTCTTGACTGCCTCACATTTTGTTACATGAAGGATGGCCAGTCTTATAAAATTCACTTTGTGTTCAATTGATATGCACCAGTTACAAACACTCTTGACAGAAAATCTTGCATTGTTGTCTAATTCTTTGTATTATTTTTTATGCTGAATACTAATTCTTTGTATTATTAGATAGTCTAATAGAATTCCTGACTCATACAGTGTTGGGTTAGTGTCTAGAATTCAACCTGAGAAATGCCCCAGATGATGATCTGGAGAAAAATCCGGTATGACCCATTTATGGGCAAAGATGACCCATATTATTGACCAGATTTGGGGTCTGACCTGGCCCACGGAGAATAGGGTTTTGGACGTTTATAGTTGGGTTTTTTTGGGTTTTATGCTGCCGCACTGTTCATTGTAATATCTGTTTTTCGACCATAGTGAGATCTCTCTTGCCATTTTCGCCCATTGACGTAGGCTTTAAGCCGAACCACATAAATCGTCTTGTTATTTGTCTGTTTGCTGTTTTTGCTGTTTTCTTTCTTCTATTTTGTTGCAAACGGCTCCAAATCTAGGTATTCCACACAACATACAGGTTACAAACTCATATTTTTATGATTGAAAAAGTCAATTCCAACTCTCAACCTTGTCATGCTTGCTTATCAATACATGTCACATATTATTTATACAGGTCTCATGCTGCTACAATTCTTTGTAAAATTAGATGACTAGTGCAAACAACTTTCTCCATTAGTGGACGAATTCTCACATAGATTCTCATCTAGGAACTTTCTTGAGTAGTGTTTTCAGTCAATACCTTATGCCTTTATTCATGTACCTTTTATTTCCGTTCTACTGTTTGATGATTCGATAGACTATTGTTCTTTCTTTTCATCGAATCAATGGGATCACAAAGCTTAATCTACTACTCCTAGACTTCCTGTTCCTTTTAAAACTTCACATGATTTATTAAAATATATGTCAAGTATGTAAACTCTAACCTCTCCTATAACCTTAGGGTTTTAGGAGAGACGATTAATTACCTTATTGAAGATGATATCAGATCAGGCTAGGTTGCGAGTTCAAATCCTCTAGTGGACGCAATTATTCCCTAGGTCTCGCGCTTATTTTCTCCTTGCAGTGCCACAATATGCACACTGTATTGTTCTGTGTTCAACTCTTACTAGCTGCTAATGCCGGTGGCCACGGACTGCAAGGCAAAGCCTTGTTCGGGGTGGAGGGATTAGTCCTGTGGTGCGCACAAGCTGGCCCAGGGATAGCCTTCATATAAATAAAAAAAAAAAAGAAGATATTTTCTCAAAATATTTCTTCATGAAAACACTACTAGGAAGAACAAATATTCTGTTACCAAAATGGTGTCACCTGTGGTGTGACCATGTCACAGAATGACATGTGGTGCTTATAGGTTTAAAAATACTGAAAATGTGCTCAGTTCAAAAAGTTAGTGTCGAAAAAGTGGCACCAAATTCAAAAACACATCATGTATTAGTCTGGTGTACGTGTCTCGCATGATTACACTCATTTGGGTCAGAACATTTGCTCCTATACCAAAACTGTTATGAAATGCTTCCTTGGTAATTTTCTATCGGATTTTCTTGGCACAACCATTCAGCACAAAATATTCGGGAAAAATAAACGAATCCTTTTTATTTTTTATTTTTTATCATATCGTTTAACACCAAACACACCACATGTCCACCTCTTTTTCATCACAGAGACTTAGACACTTTTTCATAACAGAACATTAATTTCCTTTCTAATCCCACAAGTTTGGGCTGGATGGGGGCGTGACCGTAGCCTTATGTTTAGTAGGATGGGCTGGTCTGGGCTATGAGAGTCTGTTATGAAGTGGGCCTTTTCTTAGTAGCATGAACTGAACTTACGCTATGGTTTCGAACCAGTCCATGGCATCTACACCCACAAATATATACATATATTTAGCAACGCTCGAGAAACTCTTCATCTTATATATACATATATTTAGCAATTGCCTAGGTATTGATCAGTAACGTCCAGGCAAAATATTAAACCATACGTTTAGGGCTGCAATTTGGGCCGGGATGGCTCAAAGCCTGATTTATTTGGTCCAAAATTTTGGGGGTCTAAGTAGGTTAGCTTTATTTCGGGTTGGGCCGAGTTCAGGAAGGTCTTAACTCAGCTCGATATTTTTTTATGTATGTCAATGAGCGTTGAACCTCAGGACAAAGGTACTTTTTCAGATTGGGCTTGGACTGGCTTTGGCCTCGCCACCCCAGCCCAACATGCAGCCTTAAACTGGAAATTACGCTGACCCAACCCACCATCCCACCTGAACCTGCCTAAACTTTTAGCGGGTTGGAGTTGGGTTTTTCAGTCTACAGGCTGGGTTCTGCTTGACATTTTTTATGGGTCAACTCAACCCAACCCATTGCTATACTGTATACAAAAGTCTAGTCCAGGAGTTGAAGGATCGGAATAGACAATATTCATTTAAGATATAGTACAAATAGAATCCAATGGCATTTTATTTCTATGTATTTTCTTTCATATTTCATATTTGATTTCTTCACTCCCTTCTTGGTGACTTTCTATAGTCCATCTAGTGATGTGCGTGGTACAAAGTTCATGATGCAAGACTCTTTTGATTCATCCTATCCTATTGATTTAGCTCATCCTAAATAAATATCTTTTAAATTGGGAAATATCAATGAAGCTGTAGACATTTAAATTTTGTACAAATTGCAAATAAGGGTTTGAACCCTCACAAATGTATACAAAAGGCCAAAACTCTGTAAAGGGGGCTCACACTCATAAAGTAAGCCCAAAAACATGGACAAATCTATTTGGCCTGGTCCAGATTTTAAACAATAACCCAAAAGACCAAGTCCACATGTCTTAAGCCCATTAATAAGCCCAAACAGCTTGCATGGGACCCATATGAAAGAGATTTGAATAAAATCAAATCTAGATTCTCTTGGGTAAATAAGGAAGCTTATGCCGCTCATGGAATACAAATAATTTCATAATTCGCACTTCTCTCCAAACAAGGAATGTGCAATTACTCTTTTAAACTAAAATGGGTAAGAGCATCCAATCAAACACCCAATCAAGGGTTTGACAAGATTCTAACCCTAAGTCTATAAATACCCCTCTTTTACATAAATAAGAGACATTTGACAAAAGACTTTAAGCAAGAAGCTCTAGAGAGAAGAAGACTCTCAAAGCATCTCCAGAGCTCTCCAAAGGCTTAAAGACTCAAGGCATACTTTCCAGTCTCGCCATCAACCACGGTTCGTTGCTAAAGAGAATAAGATTTCTTACATCTCAGAAACACGCCACAAATCCGGCCCTAAAAGCGAGATTCACGGTGTTTCTCTCCTTTTTGGATAAAGCGTGAAGCCCCAAAGAAAAGTGATTCCCCTGCAGTCAAGTATCAACACTTGAATCCAAGAAACACGCCATCAGACCCTTGGATTCTGTCGACAAAGAATCAAAGGTTTTACTCTTTTTGTAAAAGAGTGTAAAAATCAAAGATTTGTATTCCATTTTATTAAAAATATTCATTTATTAAATTTGTTACATTTATTTCGTGTTACGGATTTACGCATGAAATTTGTGTCTACAAATTTCTAGCACCCCCAGTGGGACATTCTTTCCTCTCATCTCTCAAGTCAACATTCAACCTCTACATACAAGACTCGATGGAGTCAAAGAAGAGCTTTGTTGTTGTAGTTGACCTTGTTGTTATTAGAGGCGAAAAGAAAGCCTCTAGCAACTCTGGCTCCTCCACCGCCATCTCTAAAGCTAATTGCGAGCCCCCTGTGACCCACAACAAGACAAAGAGTGGGACCTCTTACTGGGTTGAGCCTGTCAACCATCATAGGAAGAAGCACTCTACCAAGAAGAACCCATCTTGTAAGACATCTAGTCAAGAGAAGATTCTGCCAGTCAAGGTGGTATTGCCTTCACCTGAAGTAAGTGAAGATGTTAGCTTCTAGTTGTCAAATGCTCATTCCAGCATTGGATCTAGGTCTGGATCTTGTTCCGGATCTCCATCTCGGGAAACTATCTATACAAGTTCCCAATCATACTCTGTTGCCATGTCTGCAATGATGACAGGAGCCGCAACAGTGGAGGAGCAACTTGCTTAGATGACTACGGCTATTACCAAACTAACAAAGACAGTGGAAGAGAAAGATCTTCAAATTGCTAACTTGATGAACAAGTTGGGACAACAAAATCCAACTGGATCAAGTCAAGGTCCTTCTCATCTTCTAGGTTTCACTCCACAAAGGGACTTGGGAAATCAAGAACAGGAAGACAACTCTTCACCAGAATACTCAAAATTCAACACAGCATACCTCTATCCTATCACTGTCTGTACAATAACTGCGGAATATGATCGTAGATACGATCCATGCTCAATATGGAGGCCCAACCCAGTCGTCCATGGTGTATGCCAAACCCTACTCCCAGCGTATTGAGATTATGCGCATGCCAACAGGATATCAACCTCCTAAGTTCCAACAATTCGATGAAAAGGGTAGCCCCGAACAACACGTGATTCATTTTGTCGAAACATGCAACAATGCCGAGACTTTTGGAGATCAGATGGTGAAGCAATTTGTTTGCTCTCTTCGTGGAAATGCTTTTGACTGGTATATTGACCTTGAAGCTAGTTCCATTGATAGTTGGGATCAATTGGAACAAGAATTTCTCAATCGCTTCTGTAGCACTCGTCGGACAGTGAGCATGGAGGAAATTGTTGTTGCTCGACAGAGGAAAGATGAACCAGTCACGGACTACATCGATCGTTGGAGAAATCTTGCTCTTAATTACAATGACAGGTTGTCCGAAGCTTCTGCAATTGACATGTGCATCCAGGGAATGCATTGGGGTTTATACTATATCCTCAAAGGGATAAATCCCCATACGTTCAAGGAGTTGGTTACCTGGGCCCATGATATAGAGCTCATTATTGTTGCACATGGAGATCCAAGGTCGGGGAGATGCCCAAAAAGAAAAAGAAAAGAAAGAATTCAAGAAGGAGATAAAATCCTCCAAAGGCAAGGAGGTTATGACGGTTACAACCAAACCCATCAAAATATTTGGAAAGAATAAGGAAGAAAGTAAGGCCAATACATCCCAAGACAGGGAAAGCCAAAATGTCTCTGAAAGAGCTTGAAGCAAAAGTATACCCTTTCCAGACTCTGATGTCTTGGGGATGCTAGATGAGCTACTCTAGTTGAAGTTGATTGAGTTCCTAACCTCAAAGTGTCTTGAAGAGATGAGTCGTGAGAATGATCTAAAATACTGTCGCTATCATCGGGTAGTCAGTCACCCAATCGAGAAGTGCTTCATCCTGAAAGAAAAGATCATGGACTTGGCACAACAAGGAAAGATTGAAATTGACTCCATAGAGAATGTAGCAGCTACCAATATGACAACAGTTACTTTTAGCTTATTTAGTCTAACTCCTGTATCAAACTCATACATGATGCCGGTGCCGCCTTCACAAGATACAAAGGTGTTCTCGCCACCACGTCAACTCACATTTGGATCATTAGGCTCCATCACTATCAGCCCCATCACAAAGTCTTCATCCAGCCCAGGATAGATTTTGTGTCATCACCAAAATAAGAGTAGTAGGCTCCCTTGGTAGAAGATATACATTCCAAAGTTGAAGGAATGTCTTTTGATGATGAAGGTTGGACTGTAGTTATCTGACGTAAGTGGAAAACTCAACACCTTCAGACTCCACCTTGTCCAAGGCCAAGGCAACACCAAAGGAAAAGTAAGCCCAATTCTGAAATAAAGAAGAAGAAAAAAAGGCCAAGAAAGAGTCAAGCACAAAAGGTTCTACCTGCCAACCCTGAAGATGTTCTCAAGAAGCCTCCTCGCATTCTAGTGACTTTTTTAGAGTTCATGCCAAAGAAATTTTTACAACAAGAATGCGTAGAGGTTCATGAGGTCTCTTGTTATGCAGTCCATGAAAATGAGACTTCTGATGATAATGTTAAGGATGTGTTTGATGCAGATTATGTTTCCTCAAACAATGAGGAACAAATTTCAAGTGATAATTTTTTTAAGCACTTGAAAGAAAATCCAAAGGCAGAAGAAGAGAATTCCCTCACTGATAGCAAGCTAGAGCCAAATATTTCTTGTATGACTATAATCACATTCACAAATGAGGATTTGCAACTTGGTTCTCACCCACACAACAGGCCCTTGTATGTTACAAGGTATATGCTTGAGCACAAAATTCGACGCATCCTGCTTGATTATAGATCTGTAGTAAACCTGATGCCGATTCATACAATGAGGCAAATAGGCATCTCCACAGATAAACTGACTCACAGCAAGCTGATGATTCAAGGCTTCAACCAAGGTGGACAACGAGAAATCGGTATAATCCGACTTAAACTCATCATTGAAAACTTGAAGTCAACCACGCTCTTTCATGTGATTGACTGCAAGACATCATACCATCTTCTCCTTGGTCCCTTATGGTTGCAGGAGACTGGGGTAGTGCCTTCTACCTTACATCAATGCTTCAAATATTATCAAGATGGAATGCAGAATCTGGTTGTGGCTAAAAGTCAATCATTCACTAAGGCTGAAGCATATTTTACAGATGCCAAATTTTACTTGGAAGATGAAGTGATTCCAGAAACATTACCCGTATCCATCCCCATTTCCAATAAAACTCACAAAGGAAAAGAAGTCCAAGACTTTGTAAGTGAGTCATTCCCTATTGGAAAGCAACAAGGTGATCAAGAAATTTGTAAGGCTACACCAAAGCTGACACTTCTTATAGGCACTAAAGCAACACCAGTCTTGCAGTATGTGCCAAAGTCACGACGAAAATAGGGGGATTCATTATTTGAGGCAACAACCAATAAAGGAAAATCTCTTTTTTTAAGGGCTGACCTTAAGACATTGCAAGAAGATTTAGTTCTTTCAGTCTATGCCATTTCAAATACAGTGGTCTTTAAACCATCTCTTGAAGGGTTTGTGAAGGCATCCACGTCAGTACCAGCTACATCACAAACTGACAAGGTAAATTCTTATGTAATTAAGCGACGGCCAAAAGGGTGGTATGATCCCATTGTCTGCAAGCTTTTTGAGAATGCTGGATACGAAAAAAGAGAGCCGTGATAACTGGCTGAACTTTCTTCTGCACAAACTGGTGATGTAAAGCATGGATTGACCACAACACAATGCAAGTTACGAATGGTAGGAGAAAAAGTGCTCCCATCAAGAGCTGATATTGGGTTCACTCCCCCAAGCCTGTTCTCATTTCCAATAGGAAGAAAACATCCACTCATCACATTATTGTTGAGGTTGTTGATGAAGCAAACGAAAAGAAGTCGGTACCATCACACTCTTCTATTTTTTATCAGATTGGTAATGCAACTTCACATGTTTAAGTTTTTTATTGATTAGGGGGGCAAGTGACCATGTCTAATCAAAGAACTCGACTACGAAAAAAATTTGTACTCTCATGCCTTGGTCTGCAATCTCACAATACCAAACCAAAAAGTGGCATCCAAAGACGGCACCGACAAAAGTCTAATCCTACTATGGCTAAAGGGGGTGATGAACCAAAAAGTTTAATCCTTTCTCGGATGAAACAGAGAATGAAGTTAGAAGTATCTCTAGGCGAAACCTTGGTTGTTAAGCAACACATAGTGGTTTTTACCAATCAACCAAGCCAAAATCTCAACGATAAGAAGAAGCTTATACAAGATCGGGATTTCGATAATCACCAGGAGAAATTTGAAGACATCGCTTCAGTCAATCATATTATAGTCCAAGTGGTCGAAGAATCTTCATTGGATGATGAACTTAAGGAAGCTCCTCCATTCTTCGAAGAGGAGGGGTAAGCAACCATTAATGAACTCAAGAAGTTAAACCTTGGCATGGAAAAGGACCCTCGACTCACTTACATAAGTGCTTCTTTAAGTCCAGAAGAAGAAACATCATACCTCAAATTGCTCCAAGAGTATAAAGATGTCTTCGCTAGGAGTTATAAAGAAATGTTTGGACTTGATTCCAAAGTGGCGGTTCACAATCTCGTTGTCAAGCATAGTGTACGGCCTATCAAACAGGAACAACACTGCTTTTAACC
>JAOXJP010235859.1:0-23960 GCA_025762735.1 Platanus orientalis | reverse complement strand
TATATATATATATATATATATATATATATATATATATATATATAAATGTATGTAATTAGGTGTGTGCTTGGGTTGGGTCCCAGCCGGACCAGGCTTTTTCAGACTCAGCCTGGGCCTGAAAAAGTCTAAGTTTCAAGGCCCAAACGAGGCTTAACTTATGATTGTCACTGGCCAAGCCTGAGGCCAGCCCAAGGCCCATTAATTTAAAATATCTTGGGGGAGACAGGATCCTTTGTACCCACAGTCTATGTTGTGGTATTGTTGCACGCACAACAGGCTGGCACGTGGTGTTTGCAGGGGTAAAAGCATCAATGTTTTTGAATTTCGGACTTTTTTGACAGTTTACCTCGTGTAAATACCACATACCCAACCACAACATGGGCTATGAGTAGGGCTGCAAACAGACCGGTTTCAAACCGGATTTGAGCATATCCATATCCTATCTAATATCTAACGGATATTAAAACTAATCTGTATCCTATCCACTTACGTAATTTGGATTTTGGATATCTGGAAAAAAATAGGCAATTCCATAGATGTCGTCGCCATTGCCAGCGTGGACTTCCTAACCTATCTCTATCATTGGCAAGATCTTCAATGACGTATGGCTTGGCAATGATGTTGGATGGAACAAAACACCATCTTTTCTCCAATGTGGGGAGTGTGAACTTCTGCTGCGGCAGCATAGTTGTAGGAGTACTTGTGGGTGCTGCAATGGATGGGAAGAGAACAATTATGAAGTAAATAATTTATGTACTTTTAGGATTATTGTTATTAGGCTATTTAAGACAATTGGATTAGTTTTAAATTCCAACGATCTAAACTCTATATTCTATATATTGTAATATTTAAACAAATTGAATATTTAATGGATTGGATCAATATATGTTCGTATCATATCCGATAAAAACGAATATTTTAATAAACGGACTGGATAAGCTTATTTCCGATCAGATGCATACCAAAGCACGAAAATTTTTCAGATAACTTGTAGCCGTGGCTATGAGCACAAGCTAGAGTGCTTCTTAAATCATACCTTGCCATTTTTACTTTTTTTTTTTTTTTTTTGAAGGTTTATGCTTCCCTGTTGGTTTTAGAAGTTCATATCTAGGTATTTTAAGGTCAATAGTATGTTTTAAAGAAATTAGAATCCATTTACAATAGTAAATCTTATTATTTTGGATAAATTAAGGTTTTAAGAATATAAATACAAATTGTAATGAGATAAAATTATTATTGAATCACATAATATTAAGACAATGATCATCTTCTCCTTTCCTCTCACGTTTACCACCTTATCTCTTTTCCTATCATGTTTATATTATGCTACAATGAGTTTTCACTCTCGGCCGGGGGTACTTTAACATTATGGCAACCAAAGAAAATAATGTGTTTAATTCATCTGACTTAGAAAATTTGTTATTTTCATAGTAATGGGAATATAGTAAAATTAATAAATTTATTATAAATTTCTGTCCAGTCACAGATGGAGGAGCAGTTATGGAAAACAATAAATTCCGTTCAGTTGCGAGTGTCCTTGTCAGTCACAGAACATGTAAACACTCGCAGGCCGCTGGTTGGTCATAGACTTCACTTCAGGTGTTTTACACAAATCAATTGCGACCAGTTTTCAGTTGTGATAGACAGGCCTAGTTGTGGTTCAATCAGCGCATTTCCTAGTTTTCAAGATGCCACGTCTTCTTTAGTCTTAGGGTTATGTTAATCAATTCCTCAAAGCATAGAAGGTGTCGTCTTTACGTTTCTTGAAAAAGGTTGAGGCCTCCTAACAACATGCAAGGAATTGTGGTTAATCTAAATCAAAGATAAAATCTATCTTGGATAAAACCCTTGCTTCTCTAAAGATTTGCAATCTTCGGTAGAGATAAATGAAACCTTGTTATTTTCTTAAATCCCAAACACTCACAGAATTTAGTTTTGTAGAAAAAACGGAAGTATAACATTACTAAAAAATCAGTGTTTTTTGCACAAAATACACTTAAGAAATTAGGTTGGGTTCTCACAAAGAGAATACCAAATCTAAAGAGGATGGTACTTAGAAGGATTAATGCCATCTCTCTCTATAGAAATTATAAATCTAAAAGAGCCTAGCTAGGTATCAAGAACTCGCGGTTGTACTCTTCTTAAGGAAGAGAGTCGAGTTCAAGAACCAGTCAACAACTAGCAAAGAAAGGAAGGAGAGAAGTTGAAGAAGATGCTACTCATGACAATTGAACAAGTCCTTATTCTTCTTGTTGTTCTTCTTTAAAGTTAACTCTAGAAATCATAAGGCAGCAACAATTGTTCGTCTCTCCTCTCTTTCTCTTCTTTCTTTTTTTTTTTTTTTTTTTGATAAAACCCTAAAAAAATTTCATCACAAAGCTCTTACGGTCGTCCCTTTATATAGGGGAAGAGAGAGGTACAACAACCCCTAACTCTGGAAAGAGAGAGACATGGGGGCAACCTTAACCCACTCTCACACGTTTCTAGAGAGGGGTGGGTTAGTCGACATTCCCTACATGGCTTATATGGATGCTTTGTTTCCATTCTTCAAAATAGGGTAGTTACATGCATTTTATTTTAAAATAGTTCAACAATCACCTCAATTATTTAAAAATTTTAAAAATAGGTATTATGGGCTTTTAAGAAATGTCACTATACATAAGTAAATGTGGTGTCAACCTTAAACCTTTACATAATATAAATAAGATGTTGTCTTTAGAGATTCAATAGACTATACCTTAAATTGATCTTATTGACTAACTACTTGTCACATGCATAGTCCTCATAAAAAGGCTTTATTCATTAACATAGGTTAACATTTTAAGGTCTATGCTATACCTTAGTATTACTGTAGGCTCTAAAGACAACCTAAAACCCATAGAAGGTGACCAACTTTCACACTCAAATAGGTGAGCTTCTATTATGAACATATATTTGTCCTTTATAAAACTCATTAAGAGAACTCAATTCTCATCCGTCATCATTCGTAAGAAAACATCCACAGATAATAAAAACACATTCTACAAGAAATACCTTCTATAAGAACAATACACAAGTTATCAACAATAAACACATTTGTAGGAACACCACTAGAAAGGACAAACTTTATTAACTAAAAGTTGTATTTACAAGTGGGCTATATTTAGCTTATTTTTCCATTGAACCTAAGAGATAGCTAGGTTGGTTTCCCATTGAATTTTGGATAATCAAGTTGGATATCTACCACATACACCTTATAGGATTAATAATCTCATTTCTCTCAATATACTGGAGGTTAATAACTCCTAATTAAGGCCTTTTTGATAGTGGGTTCGCCAAGTTCTCTTTAGACTTCACAGACAAGATAGCTATAAAACCAATAATATTAAATCTCTCACATGAATGTGCTTTAGGCGTATGGTCCTAGATTTCTTATTGTAATTTTTGTTGTCTACTTTTAATTTAATAGTTTGATTGTCTTAGTAAATGGTTATTTTCATCACAAGTTTATCCCATATTAATACATCTACCAATACATTCATTAACCATTCAACTTATTCTCATTCAAAAGATAGGATAATTAATTATGATATCATAGTAGAATGAGTTAAACACATTTGTATTTTAGATTTCTAAGAGATTATACCTCCTACTAGAATGAAAATCCAAGCAGTCATTGATTTGAATTCATCTAAATCTAAGTTCTAGGTAGTGCCATTGTGTCCTTCAACAATAGTGAGGTACTTATCATTGTGTAGCCCATAGTTTATGATTCATTTTAGATATTTTAAAACTGTGTACAATGCACTTCAATGGGTTGCTCCTGTATCTACTCAATATCACTAATGCAAAAACGTTGTCTAACCTAGTGTAGCATATGGCATATATTAAGCAACTAATAACTTATGAGTACTTGTATTGTGATATACAATTACCCTAATTTTTCATCTACTTTAATATGGTATTCACAGGTATGGTTGATGGATCACATTCGAAGATGTTAAATCTTCTGAGAACTAAATATAATTAGATTATGAAATCACAACACCATCATCATTGTCGATTATCTAGATTTTCAAGATAACTTCAGCAACCCTTAGGTCTTTCATGTTGAATACCAATAAGAGAAACCTCTTTGTATCCTCAATATAGTACATATCAGTTCTATAGATGAGCATACCATCAACATATAAGTTGATTATCACGGATGACTCTCCATTGTTTTTTAATAGATACACATGTCTTCTTCATTGGATTTAAATCCATTGTCAATGAGTGTCTGTTAGAATTTATCATGCCCTTGTTTGGGTCCTTTTTTTAATTTATATAAGTATCTTATTAACTTGCATACTTTCTTCTCATATCTAAGAATAACATATCATTCTGTTTGATACATATAAGGCTCTTCTTCCAGTTGACCATTTAGGAAAGAAGTCTTATTGTCTATTTGATGAATAATTAGATTTTTAATTGCAACCACAACCAAGGGCAACCTAATAGTTGAGATTCTTACAACAGGAGCATATGTGTCGAAGTAATCAAAGTCTTTATTTTTTCTATACCCTTTAGCCACCAAAAAGGATTTGTACTTCTCAACTATTTCATCAGGTTTAATTTTTTTTTTTTAAATATCCACTTATATCCAATTGCTTTACACCCTTGGGGTAGATCCAACAATATCGAAGTGTTGTTGAACAATATTAAGTGCATTTCATCATTTACCACTTCATTCTAGAAGATCACATCATACGATTTCATTGTTTCTTGGTAGAATAGAGTAACATTTTCTTTTGAGAAACTTAATTTAATATGTGATAAAGTGCCATCAAGGCTTCACCCCATAGATTTGGGAAGGATTTAAAACATATCAATATCACATTAACCATTTTGGTCAAAGTTTAGTTCATCCTTTCAGTAACTCTATTCTATTGTGGGTTGTATGGTGTTGATGTCTCTCTATAGATTCCAAAGTCTTAATAGAACTTGATAAATGCAGAGCCCATGTATTCTCCTCCTTTATCTAATCTCAAAACCTTGATTTTTGAGTCAAGAAGATTAATGATTTTAGATTTTTAGGTTTTAAACTTTTGAAACATTTCATCCTTAATCCTTAAATGGAACACATAAGTGTATTTGGATGCATCATTGATAAAGGTTATGAAGTATTCCTTTCCTCCTTTAGAAAGTATGTTAGTCATTTGATCAATGTCAGTGTGGATAAGATCTTGCATGTTTAATGATCTTTGTACACACTTGAATGAACCACGTGTGACTTTGCATTTATTATACGTGATCCATTTGTCACTAGTTGAATCATCAAGATCAATAGTTTAAACCTAGATTTTCCATTTGTGTGTTTTGATTATAATGAACATGACCTAATCTACCATGCCATAGTTCACTTGACTCAATCAAGTAAGTAGAAGTAGAATACATTTCATTAATAACATTAAGCTTAAACATTCTAGATATGACAAATCCCTTTCTTACAAGCACACTATGCTTTGTAAGTATAAATTTATCAAATTCAACCACCATCTTGAATCCAATATTACTCAAAAGTGATCTAGAAATAAGGTTATTACTGATGTTTGGGAGATGTAAGACTTCTCTGAGGGTAATATTCTTCCCAAAGGTAAATCGCAACTCTATTGTGCATTTCCCAATTACCTTGGAGGATGACGAGTTTCCCATGAACATGTTCATTCCATCCCCCACTAGTTCATAGATGTTGAACATGTCCTTGCTTTCGTCAATGTGTCGAGTAGAACCAATGTCAACTCACCAGTCGACTTCCTCTCCTACCATATTCACTTTAATGATAATGGCTGCTAAATCATCATCATGGATCTTCCTCTTATTAATTGAACTTGTTGTTTTTGTTTTTATCGTCACCATATTTTCTATGACGACAAGCTCTAGCCATGTGCCTTGGCTTTTCACAGACATAGCAATTGTATTTACTCTTTCCTCTTTTAAAAAGCTACTTCTTGCTTTTGGTAGACTTATTGAATTCTCTTTTATTGGGTGTGAATCAACCCTTGGGTTTGGCTTCCACCACAAAAGCCTTCTTAGATGCTCAATCTTCTTTCCTTTGTTTCTCATTAGCTCTTTAACTCATAGATGATGTATCAGTACATCAAGTGGCATGTCATCTAATTTGTGAATCAACTTTGTCTTGTAGTCTTGCCAAAACAGAGGTAGTTTGGAGATGGTAGGTCTGTTGTGGACATTAAATTTCTTTCTTCTTATTGCTTCACCCTTGTAGACGGTACTCAAAGCTTCTCATAAATCCTTTATGAATTTAGTCTTCTTGGTAATTTGGTTAAAGAGTTTGTTAGACAGTGTTTCCAGATATAATGACGATACTTGTAGTCATCTGCAATCCATTCCCTGTTAGCACAGTAAGCAACATTAATCTCATAGTCATTAGCTTCATCTGCAATGGGAATTAATGATTATGTATCAGTCATCATATAGTACAATTCTAGTTGTTTCAACTAGTACTCTATTTTTTTTCTTCTCATCTTTCAAAGTTCTCCATTGAATCGGATTGATTCAAAATGGTAAATCCTAGTTTGTCCCATGGAAGCAGACATATCTTCAAATTGTTATTTTTATAGTAATATGAATACAATAAAATTAATAAAATGATATTAAATTTTTGTGTAGTTGTAGATGGAGGAATTATTATGGAACACAATAAATTCCATTCATTCACGGAGTGAGGTTCAATCGTGAGTGACCTTGTCAGTCATGAAACGCATGAACAATTGTGGACCTTTGGTTAATCGTGAACCTCACTTCAGGTGTTTTATGCAAATCATTTGCAATAATTTTTTTGTTGTACGTGATAGATAGGTCTAGTCATGGTTCAATAAGAAAGCTACAATTTTCAAGATTTCATGTCTTCTTCAGTCTTAGGGTTATGTTAACCAGTTCATCCAAGCATAGAAGGTGTCATTCTCACATTTCTTGAAGAAAGTCGAGGCCTCCCAATAATGTGTAAGGGATTGTGGCCAAGCTAAGTCTGGAATAAAATCTAGCTCAAATAGAACCCTTGACTCTCTATGAATTTATACTCTCCAATAAAGACAAATGAAACTTTGTTGTTTTCTTAAATCCCAAAAACTCACAAGTTTTAATTTTGTAAAAACACAGGCAGATAACATTACTATAAATTGAATTTTTTTAAACATTGTTCACTCAAGAGATTAGGGTGGGTTCTCACAAAGAGAATACCAAATCTCAAGATGATGATACTTAAAAGATCAAGGAGATCTCTCTCAATAGAGAGTGTAGATCTAAAAGAGTATAGATATCAAGAATTCATGGTTATAATCTTCTCAAGGAAAAGAGCCAAGTTCAAGAATCACTCAACAAGTAGCAAAGAAAGGAAGGAGAAAGGTTGAAAAGGATGATGTTCATTGCAATTGAACAAGTCCTTCAAAGTTAGCTTTGGAAATCACAAGGTAGTAACACCCATTCGTCTCTTCTCTTTTTCTCTTCTTCAGTTTTTGATAAAACCCTAAAAAATTCATCTCGAAGCTCTCATAGTCGTCCCTTTGTATAAGGGAAGAGAGATGTTCGACAACCCCTAACTCTAGAAAGAGAAAGTTGTGCGGTAATCCTAACCCACTCTCACACGTCTCTGTAGAGAGGGGTGAGTTAGTCACCGTTCCCTTCATGGCTCGTTTAGATGCTCTATTCCGTTTCTGGAAATAGGGCAGTCACATGCCTTTTATTTTAAAATAGTTCAACAAAATTTAATTAATTCAGTTTGATAGAAAGTGAATAATATGTTGTTGATGAAGACGGGGAAGAGAGTCAGTTAACAAGGAAAGCAAAGAAAGTAAGTAGAAGAAAAGAAAGAAAGTGACAAGTTTTCTCTTTTTTATATATAATGACATGAAACATAGGACACTCATTTGATTCCCAATGTTCTTTGATTCACTTTGCTGCACATACCGTGAACTACTATGCATCTAAACAGACTAAACACACACACACACACACACACACAGTCTTGACTTGTTGATTACTGCACTGGGATACAATAAGCAAGTCGACAGGTCATTGATAATTGGTCCCATGCTGATCGAACTCTTCGGTAGGAAGGAAACCCACTCTCTTCTGCACATTTAAGCAACCCAAGCAGCAAAATTAGGTGAGATCCTTCGAAACATTATTAATTGGAAATTTAGTAAAGATAATTAAAGGAATCAGAATTTACATAATCAAATAAACAAGTAAATCATAACTGTGCAAATAAAACCATTCTCTTCATGCCAGATGAAGGGTGTAAAAGTGGGTCAGTCCGGTAACAGACCCTGATTTAGACTGGGTTAAGAAAGAGTGGGTTGATGGATCGGGTCAAGAATTTGCCCCTCCACCCACCCCCCACGTGTTTGAGAGTTGGAAATATAGTAGAAAGTAGAAACAAAAGGTTTCATTTTTTTCAATTGGTATGTTGATGGTTGACTAATTAAACAACCAAATCTCTACTTTAGATTCAAGAGCCAAACATACAAGTGCGCACATGTTCACGGTCCGTAGTTGTCGGGTCACTAATCTACACGTTATCTCTTAAAGTCAGAACCCAACGTTTCCTTACTAACTTCCTCTTGGTCGCTTAAAGTCCAAAAAAGAAAACAATCAATTGGATATTCACCATTTGTGAGATTCTTCTGAAATGGTCAAGCGGAAGATGAGCTTACTGTAAATCATTACACGGTCCAATAAATATTAAAAAAAAAAATCAGTCTGGATCCTGTATGAGAGGAGCGTCCTGCATAAAGGAGGTTGACATGTGGCGTGAAACATTAAGTTAAAAAATTTTCACATCCATTTGACTTTTTCTTGCCATGTGTCAGATCCTCTTTGATGTAAGCCCCACTCTTGTTTGTTTATGCAAGGAGAGAGGAAATTACCTACAGCTCCAAATCCATCTACAATCCAAACGGTCATATCACAGTCACAAAAGTTGTTGTAATTTGACTGAAATTTAAAATTTAATCCTTGAAAGTGTTAAATCCCAGTCACTTTTGTGGTTGTGATAGTGATTTGGAATTGTAGACAATTTCATCTACTGCAAGAGAGGATCCGTTGTGAAAGGATCGTAGCCTCATAGGTTTGAGTTTGAGATTATTGGGCTTCAATAAGTTTGGTTCAATCATTCTCCTAACAAATGATTCAAAAACTGGATCTGGAATTATTTGAATACGAGGATAAGTTTTGGCTATTTGGATTTGTGTTCGGTTGGGTGGGATTGAAGGCTTGGGACTTACTAAACCCACTTCTCTAGTAATTGTCGGCTTTATTTTACCTTAAAAGACCCTCAGGATTTGGTGTGCTTCCTAAAGAACCCCTAATATTGGCACCGACAATTGAAAAGCATCCCCCCTAAAAGTGTAAATCACTTTTTCGGTGCTGATGTGTCTGTCCCTATATATGACGGACCTTAGGTGTTCTTTAAGGGGGAACACCAAATCCCAGCTGTATAAAAGATGGTTCGCCCTCAATCTAAATGATGATCAGTTATTTTATAACCCCGACGCTAATTCTGTTCTTGATGGTATATCCTTGTGGCCAGACATTTCTCTCTGGGTCCCATTAGCTCTCCAGTCTCCTCACAGGACATCGGACCTGTGATGCATGATTGGTCGGGCCCATCATTTGACGAGTCCCACCTAGGAAATCTAAGTTGATCATAACCGTTGGATCTTCATCCAACATTCAGTTTCCCACAATGTTTATCATATTATAGATCCTAATTAGGAATGCAATTTCTTAGGTGTTCAAAGACGCAGACATCAAAATCTGGACGGTTGCTGAGTTGGGGATCGGTTTATGAACGCTTCTCTTAACAAACGCACGTGGCCCACGTTTTCAGGCATGACATGAGCTCGGTAGACCTAAGAAGTCAATTATGGGTCCTCTATAAAAATAAAAAATAAAAAATAAAAAATAAAAAACGAAAGAGTCCTTCGAGTTATCAACCTGTTGTGTTGGTTGGTTGACTTGGTTCTATCCTATTATTGCAGAGTTAATTTGTAGCTTGTAACGACAAGTGATAGAAGTGTTCACACTTAATACAAAAACCCAAGTAATAAACAAGAACAACCAAAACGTCTTATGCAGTACTAGTGAACATGCGGTGAAAACCCATGCAGTTAGAAAAGAAACATACCTCACGCGTCTTCAAGCTCCTCTCATCAATGTTGCCACCCCCAGGCTTCCAATGCGTTTGTTGGTGCAACAACACACCCCCATTGCCTTGTGGCTCAAACCCCTTAACATCGTTTCCATTTGCCACACAAAGACTCATGAGCTTCTCAGCTGCCTCGCTCACATCTTTGCTCTCCTCCACCAACTTTGTCACCTGTGACTTAGGCAGTCTCATCCTAACGCTTACTCCTCCGCCAGTCGCCGCAGAGGATTCATCATGGATGAGGCTTGTGGACTTCACGATCGAAAGGTCCGACGCCGAGCGTCGGGACAACATTAGGCTCTCGAGCCGGTCCTTCGCACTCATGTGTATGCCGGATCGGACTTTCCTCGGCACTTTCTCTTGAGGAAGCTTCGGTAGTTCTATTAAGAAGTAGAGTTTCTTGGGCCTCAGCTCCTGCTGTGGTTTTAATGGCTTCGCTCGAATGCCGAAGTTCTTAACTGCCTCAGCCTCTATTAAATCGTGACCAGGGTAGTCCTTAACTATCTCCCAGGCTTGCACCGGAGTCCTTAGCTTGAGTGTCTCGCCGTCTATCTTCATAACCTTGGCTGTCCTTCTTCCTCCTATGCTATTCCCCATTTGGGTTGCTGCTCTTTCAATTCAGCCACGCTTTATGGTGGGTGTTAATAAAGGTGAATGGATGGTTGGTTGGTGTTGTTATCGAATAGGGGTCATAGGTCAAGAAAGAAGGCAAAAAGCAGAAGATTGGTGAGGGTTTGACAAATTGAAAGTACGTGAGGCTTTATTTTATATCCTTTTTTTTTTTTTTGTAATCCGAAACTACGGAATTAAAACATTTCAACAAACTGATTTTTGTCCCCATTGCCCTGAGCGGAAGTCCCAAAAGCCCGTGATATGTGGGGTGATGAGAGATGAGTAGTTGATTACATAATCTTATATATTTGTTTTCTTCTCTATTGGATTGATGATTGAGAAATATTTTTTATAGATTCCTTTGATCATGTGATTGGTGGCTTCTTGCTTGTGGTGGATACTCACAAATTTAATAATAAAGCTCTCTCTCTCAAGTTCTTGTTGTACCAAAAATAATCCCCTTCAACAGAAGAAAGGATCTCCTACACCCAAATTATCTATCTTCCCATGTCCCCACACACAAAGACTGAGTTGTTAAAACCATAAAAACAGTTGTCAAACGAAAAAGTAGGCACCCAAAATACCGAAATGACGTTCTGTCTGAGATGTACGGTTTTCCCCCTCATAGGAGGGTGTTGCCCCACCTAAAAATTCGATGGAGCCCACACCCTACTGAGGGGCCAAGGTACATCCTAGACAGAACATCCTTTCTCACATAAAGGGTATACAGGGTTAAAACCATGTAAACAAAAAAAAAAAAAAATTGAAAATAAAAGATGTTTAAATGGAAAGGTAGGTACTTAAGAAGAGAAACCCAAAAAGAAAAAAATATCACATGTCGAGCTATCAGCATGTAGTGTGGAGACATGGATAGACAAAAAAAATTGGGTGTTGGAGATCCTTTCTCGTTCAACAAAGACGGGAGGTACCATTGGCTTACTTTGTGTTAGGTGTTGATATCCTCGGTGATGCCCCTTTTGTGCGACATCCCGTGAGTCAAGACACAAGGATGTAGGACCCATTCGCTTTTCAGGTGATAGGACATCTCAAAAATGAATGCTCCCCACCCCCTTATCTCTTGCCTCGTAGAGCGTCACAGAGGATATCGTGCTGTTAGTAAACCCTCGTGGGTTAGAACCAAGTTTGTCTACACACTGGGAACTTCTGAATTTACAGACTTTGTAGTCAAAATTGATATACCGCACATCAAGTATGAAGCTTTGATTAGAGCTAAGAGACTAAAATAATCTTCTTGACTGAGACATGATTTAGATCTCGTGTTCACCTGCAATTACTATTTACGAAGCATCAGATGATTGTGTCAATTCGTCAATGGGCGGAAAAGATTTTCTCCAGTCACTTTATGATCTGTTTAAGAGGTGATTTAACATGATTGGTGGGAAAAAGTGAAAACTTTTTCCTTCCAATCGGGATGTGTCACCTGTTAGACAAGAACTTAGCAGGTCACAAGCCATGGCTTGACATTTAATTTTTTCCACCAATCATGTTTTGTCACCTGTTAGACTGGACCTTAACAGGTCATAAGCGGCAGGAGAAAGATCCTTTATGAGGATCTTAGATGTCGCTAGCTGCACCTTCAGCGGCGTGATTTATGGCATCTGTAAATTGACATCAAAGCATGATAAACCCCAACTTGACCAAATAGTGACTTTTTTCTCCATCATCATTTGTCAGCGTGGTTCAACTGTGACTTCAAACTAAACTCAGATTTGCTCCAGCTTAGGTACCGTACAGAATTTCTTTTTTAAACAAGAAATGGAGTGTGATTTCACAAATCATGTGATGGCTTCTTTTCAGCTAATCTTAAGACAGATTGAAAAAATATAAAAGTGCTAATTGCATGGCTGTGCTGATCAAATAAACAACTTTAATAGATTTTTCCCTTAGGACAGAGGAAATCATCCACCGATTGATATCCCTTTACAATTTGAATGGTCTTATCACAGCCACAAATATATGGATGAATTTTTCAACCCTCTATAATTGAATTTCAAAGTTCAATCAAATCACATCCACTTTTGTTTATGTGACAAGGCTGTTTGGACTGTAGAGGAAGTTCAAACTATAGATGATTTCCTCTCTTCGAAGAAGGATTTGGTAGTACAACCTAATGTTAGCCTGTAATAAGAAAGCCGTAAGGGGCTAACACATCAGTGCTGAATAAGTGATATACACTTCTTGGGGATGCTTTTCGCTTTTTGGCACTGATGTGTCAGCCCCTAATGTCATTCTTATTTTAGGTTAACTTTAAGTTATCCTTCCAAATCTCGAGTGCCTCTCATTTGCTTGGGGAGAGAAGAAATAGAACCTAATTTTAAAAAAAAAAAAATGAAGCATAAGAAGTCTCATCTTATAAGATTTGACTTGCAGGAAGTGGACATAGAAAGCTGGAAACTGTTAAGATTGTTATCCCCTTTTGATGTGAGTTTTTTTAGGATGCAATAATAAATGCGGAATAAATAAACAAACACACAAGAAATTACAAGACAAAATTTATGTGGAAAACCCAAGATCGGAGAAAAATCACGGAGCCATACATAAAATTTTTCACTATAATAGAAGAATACAAAGCTACAATATTTTCTCTCTCACACACACTATCACAGCCCAAAACTCTTGAAAAATCATTTATGTTACCCTCTCCCATCTTCTCTTTCAACCAAGAGAACCTTAAGAAAACCGAAAAAGAAAATCCATCTCAATCCTTGCATCACTCTTTCAAAACTTACAAAATCCTTTGTAAAACCTTTAAGTGACATCTCAATAACCCTAAACAACTAAAGAAGCCTTATATAGATCATACAAATTGATCCTACCATGAAACCTAAGTTTTCTGATGCTCCACAGACTTTTCAATTATGTTTCATCGTCGTCAACTTGAACCAGGCTTAAGCCAAGTGCCTCAGCTCAGTCTAGGCTCAAGCCGACACCTTTTTGGTTTCTGGTCTACTACAATCTATGTCAAACAAATGTGCTTTGATCGATCAAGCAGTGTTGGAACTCTCTCATTTGGTTCCTTTTTCCTCCAATTGACATCAGACTCCACCCTAATAATCTCTCACTTGGAGACTGATTTTTTTTCCTGTTATCTAGCATATGTACCTATGATAAGACCTCTTTCATTCCGTGACTATCTACAACTCTTCTTTTTATCTTCAATCATGCCCTTAGTCTTGATCTCTTTGGGATCCTCCCACTGGATGTAAAGACACCCTCAACATTCTCCATTTGAAGAATTCTTGCTGAACATTTCCTTTAACTACATGTTTTTCAAGACACCAACATTTGACATGTGCACCACACTCCGCCTCTGGCTTTCACCATGGAACCGACCTTGGAGAATTAACTACACTTGTCCTCCTTCTATGAATATTGTGTTTTGCACCTAAAACGCACATTCACAAACAACCACTCCAAACTTTTGCTATGGATCTTGTCTGCAAATTTCGTGAACAACCACTAGTTATTTTTCTGTGGCCTTTAGTATCACCGTTATACACACCCTTAAGTGAACTCGGTCCTACACCAATAGTTAACAAGGTTGAGTTTGTGATTCAATTGGATTTCAATTGTGACTTCAAACTTAAGCTCAGATTAGATCCAACTCAAGTACCATATAAAGATTTTTTTAGCAAGAAATGTAGTGTGATTTCACAAATCATGGTGCTTGATGACTTTTTTCTACTAATCTTAGATTGAAAAAATATATAAGTACTAATTGCATGGCCATGACTATATACTGATCAAATAAATTACTTTTCAAGTGTATAGATTTTTCCCTAAAATCATCTATAGTCCGAAATCCCTCTACAATCTGAATGGCCTTTATCACAGCAACAAATGTGGATGAATTTTTCAACCCTCCAAATTTGAATTTCAAATTGTTGGGTTAATGTTTTGCATTCAACCCGAGATGTAACCCAAGTGATGATCTAGAGAAAAATCCAAATAAGAGCCATTTAATTTCTTAACTCACATTCTTAACCCGATTGGGGTCCGGATCCAACCAATGGAGAATAGGGTTTTGGGGGATTTATATTGGGGGTTTCTTGATTTCCATGTCACCGCACTGTTTATTGAAATCTCTGTTTTTGCTCATGGTAAAATCTCTCTCACTGTTTTCATCCGTGGATGTAGCTTTCAAGCTGATCCACCAAGTAAATTGTCTTCTTCTTTGTGTGATTGTTGTTTATGTTAATTTCTTTCTTCTATTTTGTTGCATACGATCTCAAATCTAGGTTTTCCGCACATCACAAACTTTTGTGGCTATGATAGGATTGTTCGGACTGTAGAGGAATTTGGAACTATAGATGATTTCCCCTCTTTTGCTATGGGAAAGAAGAATTATAGCCAATTGTTTTTTAAAATGAAGACATAAAAACTCTCTTATTAGATTTGACTTGGTGGAAGGATATAGAGAGCTAAAAATATGATTTCAAAATAAACCTTTTTTTTTTTTTTTTTGCCAAAGTTTCTTGAAGCAATTCCTTCACCGACAAGTGTGTAATCAATTACAAGAGTCCGAAGAAACATGCTAAATGCATCATAATTTCCTCATAAATCCTCTGTTCTTTGAGTTTTCATTCACCAAAATTTTAATACACTTGATCACATGGATCTTTTCACTTATGCATAAAATTAAACCATTCCATATAGCTTGATAATCTGCTTCAACCAACGTTAGTAGAATAGTAATTTCTTCATGCTAGGAAAGAGAAATAAAATAAAATTTGTTTCATCAGGATACTTAGAGCATCACATGCAACCAGCCTCTGAATCAAATCCAAATTTGAAGATTTACAAATATATAATTAGCAACTAGTAATGGGCATTATGTCTAATATTTTTTTCGATTGTTAAACAGAAATCAAAAGGGGGAAGGGTAACAAATAGTTATGTCTTTATACAAAACATCAGACGGAAATATATCAGAAGTTCAAGATACAAGGTTAACAGCTTTGATGCCTTCTGTAGCCAAACCATGCACTCTTATGTTGGCTGATCTTTTCAAGTAAGAGAAAAAAAAACATTGCCTAGTCTGTTAGAAATAAGATGACAATCCTAGATAATATGTTTAATGTTTTAAGGAGGCTTTAAAGAAGGGTTCTTAATGGCACTGGTAATAATAGTTGAATCCCCATTAATGATGATTTAGCTAAGGTTACAAGAGAGTTTATTTAAAAAAAAACAAAGAAAAAAAATAGAAAAAAGTGAAGCTTGACATTCAACGATGAGAGGATTATCCACTTAGGTTTTAATTGCAATAGACAAATTGAGAGAACTATATTGATGATGTCCAAAGTAGAATGTTGAGATATTTTAATCTCTCGAGCAGGGTTCTTGTCTCCTCGAGATAGGCACCAGCCACCTTATACCAATTTGGTTACTTACCCTTTGCAAAACTTGGACTGCCCTTTCTGTCCCTTACCTCTTTTGCGAAGACCTTGGAAACCAAAGCACTTATGTGTTGTCACATCAGTCAAATCACCCATTTTGTGCAACTCCACCTACCCTCATTCATTGGCTTTTGTAAATTGCCTAAATAGTGAAACTATACATTGCAGACCCACCTAAACCACTTCGTGAACCAAGAATAGTGTACTATTCTTGCTGACCACCTTGGTAACCCCATTGCGATAGTGACCCATATCGCAGAGGCATTTCGCGAAAAGACACTTGGACTGCGAAGAGACCTCTTCATAGTGACACATGTCATCGTGAAGAGCATAAAATCCTAAACTCTTCCTCAATATAAAGAGAAGAGGTTGTGCACAAATTGGAAAGTGTGAGAAGTCTTAGAGCTCGAGTGATGCTAGAGTGAAAAGCAAGCTTAAGAAGAGGAAGAAGAAGAAAGCCAGAGCCTTACGTTCCCGAAGTTCTAGTTTGAAGAAGGAGGCTCTTTCAAGCAGCCTCATTAGCATCCCCTCTTCTTTAGCTCTCTATTCTCCTTATAAAGTTCTTAGAACTCAACCCTCTTCCTTGAGGAAAGTGTGCTTGAGAACTAGAACTTAAACTCTCCTATGAACCAACCCTCTTCTTGAAATGAGAAGTTTGGTTCTTGGAGTAGCATCCTCTTGAGATTTGGTCATCTCCTTGAGAGATAGAACCATTTTCACTGCGAGGCTGACAGTCTATTAATGTGTTCATAGAGGTGTTATGTTGTCTAGATTTTGAGAAAATCTAAGAGTTGTTAAAACTAAATTCTAATACCTTGGGCTTTAAGAAATGACAAGGTTCATTCATCTTGTTGGAGAGTGCGACTCCGTAGTAAGACAAGGGTTCTACTGACGCGAGATTGTATTTTGGAGTTAGCTTGACCACATCCCTTGCACTTTATGGGAGGCCTTAACTATCTTCAAGAAATGTGATAACTACCCCTTCTCTGCCTTGGATGAATTGGTTAAAACAAAGAAACACATAAGTTGAAGAACTACAAAAAATTTGTGTTTGGTTTTGTGAACTTCAGATGATTCACAAAGGGACCAGGCTTGCGAAGAAGTTGCCATCGTAAAATCATCAGATTCGTGAAGCATAATCTACTGCAAAGGCTCTAGCTTCATGAAGGAAGCAGTACCATGAGTCAACTATCACATCTAAGAACTTAGCTGAAAGTGTATCACACACTGCACACTATCGTGATTCATATATCTTTCTCTGAGAAGAGCCCAATTTGTAAAGAACAATTATGAGAAGAATCATTGCTACAAGCTTTCCATATCATGAGTCACCAGCTTCACGAAACAATTGATCCATCACAAACAACATCTCTTTGTGATCCATCTATCATTGCCAGCCTTCAGCTACCGTAAAGGTCACTCACTTTGCGAATGACTCATCTTCATGACAAGATTCCTCCATTGCCACAAAAGCATTCTCTCATACTTGACTTCCATACCACCCCAAAAGTCAACATAGAATGACCAAGCTGTTTGGAAATCATCCCATCAAAATTAATCTTGACAAAAGGACATTTAGAAGGGACCAAATTACAGTTGATTCGATGTTTTGCACCTGTCTAAGCAACGGATTAAAAATTTCCACTTCCTCAAACATTTTATCAACATCAAACAAACATTTAGAGTGATTGAAGTGAATATCCTTGAAAATCATAGAGTTTCCCAACATTACAAAAAGTAGAATGAAAAAGCAATTCAAGAGCAATGCAAAGGTGGAACTAGATTTATTCCAAAAAAAAATGTATTTGCTTTTTCAATTGCCACTAGCCATGGCTTGGCCTAACTTTTGGTTCTGATACCACTTGTCATGACCCTAAGTCCGTCGAGCCCACAAACAACGATACCTTGCAAACGGTCTACTGTAGTAGAGTATGCCTCTCACTTTGATGGCTTCAACCTGTGGCCCTAGCTAGCCTTTCAAAACCAACACAGGTGCACCAATGGTAATCCAATCCAAAACATCCAACACATGATAACAATGAATATAATAAGTATGTGAGATTATATTTTGGTATATTGATATTCATCCAACATTTTAACCATTCCATGAATGAAGAAGAATTTAGGCAAGGGATCTAATAGAAAAACTAGAGGAGAACTAAAGGTTAACAAATATGGGGTAGTAAGTTAAGACATGGGGGATGGATTCTTCTTCATTATGACAAAAAGGACATCATGGGTATCAATCATTTCAAGATTTCCCTTAACCAGAAGAGAATTTTTGCAAGTGTGCCATAAAATATTTTAATTTTTGAGAAAGATGGGTAGTCCCCAAAGTTCATTCCAATTAATTAGGTTAGGATTGGATTAAGGAGAGTCATAAACTTGTTTGAGATAAGTTGTTTTGACAAAGAGGAGCCTATATTTATCCATGGGGCAAAAGATAACATTAGAAGTGTTAGAGGAAGGGATGTGGATTTTCTTGATTCACTAACTTCATATTGGGTTAATAATAGGAAAGAATGTGGGTTAAGTCCCATTCTTTCGTATGGGGATTTATTATATCTTTAATCATTCTAAGATTAAGGATTAAAATATTAGAGGACTAAAGTTTGTAAAAGGAAAAGGTTGGGATCCAATAATCATCCCAAATATGAATGTTGATGGGATATAATACCCGGGACCAATCAATCTTCTCCTGGCCAAGTCTAATTGAACCATCGGGAGAAACCCAATCCTACGACATGCCTAGGTAGAAAAGATGCAGAACACCGTATGCAAATGGATCGTGTTGGGTGTCTCGGAAATATTCTGAGACTTAAGTACCTGGGCCCAAGATCATCGCCAAACTGCAAGACGTGATCCCGTTAGTAAAAGTAGAATCAACGGAGGAACATCATAGCCTGATCGAATGCCAAAAGATCACCCACCCTAATAAGAATCACAGGATTAACCAACTAAAGTGATAGGGACGACCTACGCTATAAAATTAGGCTTGCACCCGAAGGAAGGTAAGAACAAATTCTTGACTAAGATTCCTCCCTCTTTTCATTTGATCTATTTTTGACTTGATCGTCGGAGAACAACCGGCCAGCTCTTGGCTGGCATTCCCCTCATTTCCTTCTTACAGGGCCATTGGATCCAAGGACCACCACGCACTCATCTAAAGATGCCTAGGTCAATCAGATCCCAACATCATTAAATGTTACGGTTGTTACCAACTTCCCAATAAACTCTTTTTTTAGGAGTTCCTTGCCTTTAAGTATGCTATTCTAAGCCTAAGAATTATTAGGATGAGGTTTGGATTTAAGGAACTCTATGGGAGAAGCAAAGAGATTTGAGGAGTTTGACCTAAAGAGCTTGAGGATTTTGAAGGATTATCCAAGCTTGCTTGGCCAGGAGAGTTAAGTTAAAAGTATAGAGGTCTCTAAAGTCAAAGCCACCAATGCTTTTATTCAACTTAAGATCATCCTATTTAACTTAGCCAACCTTTTTTCATTGTCTTTTTTATCCCAATAGAAGGATCATTGTTTGGATTAATGGTGTTACAAATCTTTTTAGGAATCATAAAACATGACATGGCATAGGATGAAATAGTTGTGACTATAGGTTTAAGAAAGACCTCATTGTTAGATTAGGAAAGAAGGTTACTATTCCATCATTTTATTCTATTACATACCTATCTTCAAGAAAAGAAAAAAAAAAAAAAAAAAAAGCTTTTGTTCTTTCTTATAGATGAAGGACAAGATATTTACTTTCATTTAAGGATTAATTAATATTGAGCATTTTTTATATAATTCTTTTGAATTTTCTAAGGGTGCTAGAACTAAAAATAAGCTCAAACTTAGATTGGTTAATGGTTTGATCAGAACCAAGGTCAAAGTATTGGATTTTTTTTTTAAATGTTTATATATGGTTTATTGAAACTCTAGAAAAGCATAGCAATCATTTGCAAATAATAAGTGAGAAATAGAGGGGACGTTATTACCATCAATTTTCTTGGAAGCTTCATAGACTAATAAGGAGGCAGAGAGGACTTTTGCATGTAGTAGAAAAAGAAAATGGAAGAGAGGGTCTCCCTGTCTAATACCGATGTAGACATGGAAATGGAGCACACAGCATGGCTCAAGGGATGGAACGTCATACCAATAAGATGTTTAGTGGTGGGTCTAAGAATGGAAACAGCCAATTAGATCATAGGTACTCCTAAATTCATGTTGGCAAGATCCCACGTCATGTTTCATTCCACTATCTAAGCCTAGATGGATGAAAGACCACTTTTCTCTTAGGATATAGGCCATAAAAGGGATGAAGTGTGTGATATGGTAATTAACTGCACTCATGTGTAGGTCTGGAGTATCCACTAGTAGTGAAGTGTGACTAGGTACCTTTTGGACAATCTCTACTAGATCCTCAAAATCAACTAATGCATGAGTACGAATCTGAGTAGAGAGGGGTTCGGGGTCTGTTTATGATTGGGAAAGGTGTTAGGCACTCCGATTGATCCATCTACATCAATATGGTTACTTGTCTCGTTGGGACAACTTTTATCTAATCAAATTCAGTGTGATTTAAGATCCTTCAGTTGAACATTAACGACTTCGGACTAGAATTTCTCTTTATTATCCATGTAAGGATTAAGGCATATCAATGGACATGAAAAGAAATTCATTATTTTCAATTGGGAGCATTTTGGTGGGACCATGACATGCAATTTGCAAGCACCCCACTACGCAGCACTGAGCTCATCGGGGGTGTAAAGGGTGATGTGCCTCTGCCAGGCGGCCAGGTTCGGAGTTCAGGAGCAAAGTCCCAGGACCAAATTTTACATGAGTAACTTCCAAGAACTTATGTGCCGGAGACAATATCAAGCGGCTGGTCAGGGATCCTCCACCAAGAGCCATTTCTAGAGTTAGTGCAGTCCGTGCTTGTGCCATTTCATGGCTAGGGTGGGCTATCAAGAATTAAAAATACAATCATTTAGTGTAACGTCCCAAAATAGGACGTGTGCATGTATTTTTACAATCAGTGTCAATAGGGCTACTTGGAGCCATATTTCCGGAAGGGCTCACCATCCTGTCCTGTCTGCTTATGTCCTGTTAGGACCTGTGCACAACCAAAGTTTACGGTTTGGCATAAAAAAATGGTTGTGCATAGATTGTACACATTTTTTCATGCCAAACCGTGCATTTAGATTGTGGACAGGCCCTAACAAGACATCAGCAGACAGGACAGGATCTAAACCGTACGGGGATGTGTCCCTATTTTCCTCATAAGCCTCATACAATTGCACTTTAAATCTCTATAAGAAATGTCAGAGAGATTAAATAATGCATATAACATGATTGATCCAAGGTTTGGGTCTAGAAGACACATACAAGGGTTAACGATAAATGGAAACATCGTTCACAGGACCGAATGGTAGTCTTGAAGCAACCACAAGGAGTGCAACCTATGCTAGAACTGCACCAGGGCTACCAGGTGTCTGTGACCCAAAGGATGTCTGAGGCCAGTCTATTAACCGCAGGCCACCTGGGTAGCCCTAGCTAGGGCCCCAACTGCAGCCTGGGACCTCCTTGGGAGTGACCTTTGTGTGCTATTTAGGCTTGGGATTTGACTCCTATCCTTCCTTATGTGACTTTAAATACGTCTAACATTAACAACCATGAATCCACATATATTTAGATATTGAAACAACCATTAACTTTCACAATCTTGCAAGATTCATCAAAGAATTGAGGATTTTGATAAAAAGAAAAAAAAGTGGCAGACTTCATACACATCAAATAATTACGAATCTACTTCTAAAATGAAATTAATTACGCATGGATCATTATTGTCTACAAATAGGAGATACGTTAAGCTTCTATTTCCAGTGTGAGATCTATGTGATAGCCAAAGAAAGGTCCTACATATGGTCTTCTTTGGATCCATTTGGCCAAATGGTTAGTCTTCTTAGCTTGATGCGCAAAGCAAGCTTGTCAGTTAGGGTAACTCTATCAACTCAGCTACAGTGTCTGCCTAAGAGTAGTTAACAATCTAACAATGAGTCCTTCCCTGCAAAAGATTCTCTAGAGAAAAAAAGAAAGAAAGAATGGAAGCAACTAGGAATGTATAGAATATGAAGAATCAAGAAAATTAATTATGGAAAATAAAGAAATAAGCCAAACAAGAAAGAAGTAGGGATCTCTTTGGGAGATCATACCTCCAAAGCCTTAAAGACAAATATTCTTCCTTGATATCAATTAGTCCGTAAACTTACAATAATTTAGCCATCTAGCATAGTAGAAAAGGAAATAGCAAAAAAGAATAAAACAACTCACACGACAAACATAACGTCCCATTGTAGACACGTTCTACCTAAATAGAAATGGCATAAAGGGAAACAAAATAGAAAGGAAAGAGGGGGAGGGAAATTGGAAGCAATCGTATCATTTTCCCGCCCTTAAAATCAACCTTGTCCTCAAGGTTGCCCAATGATGAACTCTGAAAATTTCTCTTGCAACATCTGATAGGGATCCCATGTGGCATCTTCGATGGGTAGATTTGTCCATTGCACAAGAACCTCAGTCACTGCCCTATTATGCCGTTTTACAAATCTTCGATCTAAAATTGTACACGGTTGAATTTTCACTTTTCCATTGGACGACACGTCAGATAATTGACTTTGAGCAATAATCTGATCTCCCAATTTCTTTTTGAAGCATGAAACATGAAAGATTGGATGTATTTTTTACTCGATTGGAAGATCCAACTGATAAGCAACAACTCTTGTTCTCTCAATAACCTTAAAAGGTCCATAAAAATGAGGAGATAATTTCATCGAACCCTGAATACTAATGGAAGTTTTTCGATAGGGCTGTAGACGTAGAAAAACCCAATCACCAACTTGAAATTCTTGCTCAGTACAATGTTTATTTGCTTGTTGTTTCATATGAGCTAATGCCTCATGTAAATTATCTTTGAGGAGATGAAGAACTTGATCTCTATCTCGAAGATCGCAATTAACTTGGTGCACAGATGAGGAGCCATGTGAGTATGAAGTGATGAGAGGGGGAGTTTGTCCGTACACTACCTCAAATGGTGTTTTCTTAGTTGCTGAGTGATAAGTAGTTTTATACCACCATTCTTCCTATGGAAGCCAACGAATCCATTTTTTTGGTTAGTCTCCTATATAGCATTGCAAATAATTCTCCAAGCATTGGTAAACCCCTTCAATTTGCCCATCAATTTAAGGATGATAAACAGTTCTCATGTTTAGCTGAGTTTCTTGTAAGAGAAAAAGCTCTTACCAAAACTTGTAAAGACAGGGTCCCTGTCACTAACAATAGAACTCGGCATGCCATGTAATTTGAAGATGTTATCAATGAAGACCTGAGCAACAGTGGATGCAGTAGAAGGATGTGATAATGGGTAGAAGTGTGCATATTTAGTAAGATGATCTACAACCACAAAGATTGCATTTTTCCCTTGCGAGGTTGGTAAGCCATCCACAAAATCCATAGAATGCCTGTCTCAACCTGAGTCAGAATAGGCAATGGCTGGAGTAGACCTAGACTGGCTACTGTCTCATAGGGGTGGACATAGGCCGGGTCAGCCCGTCAAGGGCCCGAGACTAGCCCGAGGCCCGAACTTTTATTGAGGGCCGGGCTTGGGCTTACCTCGGCCCGACCCAAGGCCTGAACTTTTACATACATAATATATATGTATTATATATAATATACTAATTATTTTAAAATTAT
>JAOXJP010235848.1:0-23961 GCA_025762735.1 Platanus orientalis | reverse complement strand
ACTCTGTCTTGGTCTTCCTGGTCCAGTCTCTTAATCAAGTTCAAGGAATCACATATATCTTTGATTCTTGATGACAAAGTAGGGAGTAAGTTCCAACCACTTTGAAACATAATATCTGAAACTAGGCTCCATCTGCTCAATCCGGCTTCACATCTTATATTTTCTCCACAAGCTTTTATTAGGACACCATTCGGATGCCACATGTTCAACCATAAGTTTATTCTCGGACCATTGCCAATCAATGTGATGATAAATGGTTCTATCCAATCACATAGCTTCATTATTTTATTCAAGGTCCACGAGCAGTCAACCAGAGTATGTCTTGTCCCGATGGAATCATGCTTCAAATATTTTTCATGAATCCACTTTATCCATAAACTATCTTTTTTGGATACAATTCACCACAGTTGCTTTAAAACACTAATAGTATTCATTTATTTCACCTTCGTATGTTAATGCCACATTCCTCGTATAGTTTACAAATAGAATCCTAGTTTATGGTATGAAGTTTATTTGATAAGTCCAAACCAACCCATAGGAACATTGCAAAAATTGATTCAATCTGTCTAGTTACTGTAGAAACTTAAAATGTGTGCGCAAATGAACAAACAAAACCTCATTTGCCAATTTAGCCTCGGTGAATTGAGAATCACAATCTCATTTGTCCAAAAGCAAAAACTTTCAAATGATTGCCTTCGTCGCTAAAGTGTGCACAAATGCACTATTCATGTTTGCGTACCACGGAAATCAGAAACTGAAATTCAATGTTATCTTCTTCCAGGTTGGTTATTTTGGATAGCCATGACTCCCAAGAGTTCCCTAACCACCCAGGTGACCCAAGAAGGTGGATTCTCGTATAGAACAATCACCTATATCCTTGGGATACAAATTGAAGAATCCCACTCCAACAAAGAAGCCATAGATGAGATATAGTTCTTCCTTTGAGACGACTCTTCTCAAACTCGTTTCTGCTGCTATAAATACCTCAAAAGTTGCATTAGAAAAAAAAATTTAGAGAGGAAGAAAGAAGTTTGGAAGACCCATCCAAGTATTAAATCCTCGAGCAAACCTCACTCTCATCATCTAGGCAAATTAAACTACATTCCATCCCTTTGAAAAGTCCATAACATTTCCATTATACCTCTGCGATTTCTCAAAGGAAGACACTACGGGAAGCTTAATGAAAAATCATGCTATGACTACGTAAATTTGCTAATGTATGAACATCATAGTTTGTAATCACCTATATCAAATAAAAATATTATTTGTTCTCCTTCTCTTCTTTATATTTATACAACTTCTTTTAATACAAGTTGAGAAACTTAAAGTTAATTAGAGGTTTGCTGTGTTGAACAACAACAATTAACAAGTCTATAGGACTTGAAGTATTAGTCCCCACCTATAAAAAAAAAAAAAAACTAGCCTCTACAACGGCTAGGTAATTTGTTTACGAATTTCACCTCATACACGACTCAAAATTTGGTGTTACAGTTATTCACCCAAGCAATCCAAACTTGGCCCAAATAAAACTTTGGGCCTAAAAGTTGGACCCAAACTCAGCTTAGCTTGGTATTAGGTTGGACTGGCCTGATTATTTTTTGGGTTAGACATGTCCAGTTTTAGGCCAGCCTAGCCCAATTGATAGCGTTACTTGAACCCTTCCAACTCATCAGGTAAGCATTTGTCTAATCATAGTGTTGCCACCGGATAAGTTTGTTTTCAATGAAATGAATGTAACAGTTTATGAACGAAAGAGCTCTCACTAACAAACATGGGCTCATACCAAGTTAGCCTAGTAGGCATTTACCACTAACTTTTATGTTGATCAATCCATGTACCTTAACCATAGTCAATCTTGGACATTTCACTTGGAAAACTACCAACATGACACATATTAGTGCAACAGAAGATGTAAACAAAGAGGGTAGAGTACCCAGAAGTTAGAAGTTCGAAACCAGTCATGTACGAATTACAGACCCAACCAAAAGAACCATGAGGCTTGCACATGGGCATGGCTTGGGGAACAGTTAGCTAAGGAAAGAGGTTCTAATGGGTTGGCAATATGTTGAGGATGTATGGTCCATACTTAAACCACCATTACTTATGGGCTACTTGGCCTTAGCTTATCATGGGTTTTGAATTGCTTGCTAGTTGCTATTGAGTTCAAGCTAGCGGTGCCTAAAGTAAACAAAAGCTTGCACTGTTAGCTTGAACTCTAAACCGTCCATCTGATAGACCGTTCTTTGCATTAGCGACATCTTCAATGGCATTATCCACGTCAGTCCCATCCCTTGGTATTTTGGGCTGTTAAATCAACTGCTATAGTTTAAATATCCTGGATAACTAGGATCTCTTGTTTTGTCTAAACAACACATTAAGCCTTTTTTTATGTGAAACTGTGGTCAAGTATATAAGCAATGAAGTAGGACCCATCATTAAAATCATTAAAGGGACCTAGAGATTTTCTTCACAAAAAATGTATCTTAGTGCAGCGTGTCTTCTATTTAGTTTCATCCTATGCATTACATATGAGTTCACCAAGGTGTCTAATGAGTTCTACCAATTCTACCTAGTTGACTCGGTGAAATGCTGCAGGTTGAATATGTGTCAAGTCTATTTGAAACTTAATCAAATTCAGTAAACTAAACTTGGGTAGGTTATGGACTGATTCATCGACTTTTAAAACAATGCATAAATTGTATCCCTCAAGCTTGTCCCCCCAGGAGCTTGCTAATTGTTGGATAACAGTGCATGACCTACAACATGAGCGGAGACCTAGACAGACCTATGACCTCTATAAGAGACATTATCCTCCTTCGTTTTGTTTAGTGTTGCTTTCATTACAAAGTTGACACATGGCAAAAATAAATGCAATAAAATCATTTAGTGCAACAGAGTAAAAAAAAAAAAAAAAGGATTTTGTTGCCCCTAGTCACTTTTTTTTTTTTCTTTCTTGTCATTCCTCATCAGAGAACAACACTCAAAGTAGCTTCAGAAGATTCTGGATACTTAGAGGAGAGGTGATACAACAACCACCAGGGTAAACAATATGAGAAATTGAAATGAAAAATTTCAAACAAACAGTAAAATTAATGGGTAGGGAACACATAAGGAAATGACATATGCATGTTGTTAGATGATTTTGTAGTAAATTCAGTGTTACACATTTATAAAAATATATGAGTTACAAATACAAAAATATCATTTGCCTAATTCTCAAGTAACTTAACCATGATTATAATTATAATAAACAAAACATTTCATAATATTTTAATAATGGTATTCGGCCGAATTAAAAGCATGAAAATTAACTAAACTATATATAAACATACTCGGACGATGTTGTCACAAGCCAATGGAAATATATATGCCTGTGAATCCGACAAGATCTTCAACCTGCAAAATTTGTTGGTACCGCTTGTGGTACTTCACTACCCTTAAAGTGGATTTGCTAGGTTCTTTTAATACAGCGCCCTACTTTAGCGACCACCTCCGGGGGATACACCAACAATTCTTTATTACTATGCACAACAACGAAGACCTACAAACGAACAACTAGGGCAATCCCTTTGGTGTGTAGATTGTCAAACTTTAAAATTTTAAAGAAAAAACTTTGAAGAATAAAGAGACTATTGTCTCTCTTCTCTGATAAACCATACGTGTGAGTCTTGAACCCACTTATCTTCAAGCCAAGAGAAAAACCAAATCATTTCTGTGTAGCCAATCATATTTGAATCACCTCTAATTTTCCTCCAAATCCAAAGAAAAGAGATACCTAGTTTTTCAAAAGAACACCATCAAATATTTTTCACATCATTCTCTTTTTAAAGAGAAAACTCAAATTTCATTATCCAGCCCTTTGGGCTATCTAATATATGAAGAAAACAATGAGATTCATGAATCTCAATTAAAAGGCAATAAAATATGATTATAAGTCTAATAAAATTTGATAAATTTTCAAATGTAACTCACACACAATAAATATATTAAATAATGATGTTAATATAATAAATATGTAATTCCCTATTTAAGATTCCATTTTTAATCTTTAATAAAAGCTTCCAAATATAACACATGTCAATGCTAGTTCGTTGAGAACTGTATACCTTAGTCATTTTGTAATCATTTATGTTTTCTTCCTTCTATATCCCTTTTGCTTCCCTCCCTTTTCCCTATGCATTTCTTTCCTTGTGTGTTTCCCATTTGTGGGAAATCCATCGTTTTTGTTTCCCAAAAGCATTTTCTAGTAACATTCGCCTACTGTGCAATGAGTTTCCCTGTAATTATTCTCTTCTCTATATTTATTTTTATTTTTGTGTGGTTTGGATCGCTAAGTTGTTGGACATATTTTATCTAGAATTCTAGTCATTTATCTCTTTCAAAATTGTTGGCTAACACAGATGGCAACTCATCACACTTTTATCTTGTTCCAACTTCCCCATATCTTGGCACATCTTTGATGCTCATGACCAATGACAGCATCCTCATAAACGCATAAAACAATTGATATTTTAGGAAAAAAGTGCAATAGCTGATCATTTAGATTAATTTCTAATAAATAATACAATCGATGAACATGTTGAGGATGGAGCCAGATTAGCTACTAGGAGTAGCGTTGATTAAGGAGTACTGTTTATGCAGCTTCAAAATACAAGGTGCCCCCGGTGTAATGTGTGAAGTTTGATTTGGTTTAGCATATAGAATTGGACCCGAAATTTGACTTGGACACAACCTGAAAAAACTCGAATACGAAACCTCCGGGTTTAGGGGTAAAGCCCCTGGGAAATTTTTTTTGACCCATTTTTATGTTTTTATGTACCGGATCAGATCCGAACCGTATTTGCATGTGTATTAGGGTTTTAGGGGGTATTTATATGTTTTTTCTAGGGTTACGTGCGAAGGGGGAGAGGTTCTAAAAATTATAAATCGTCTTTGACGAGTTTTCTAGATAGTGAAAGTTTTCTCTACGGCTCCATGGTTTTTCTCCAAACTGGGGTTTTCCACGTAAATCTTGTGTTGTGTGTGATTTTGTTTTTCATTTTTCTTGTTGATTTATTACATCTCGTTTCTTCTGTGAAGAAGAAGAAGAAAAAAATGACCCTAACACCTGGTGCATAGGTTAAGCTATGTGTTGAGCTCATTAGAGGTGTAGGGGTCAAAGCCCCCAACCCAAAAGTTTTTAAGAATTTACTTCTACGTTGCTTGTATAAAAGGGTTAAAACCTTAGTTTCGAATGGGAGTTTTTGAGAGAACGAGAGGTAACCTTTGTAGAGAAATTCACTCATCTTCTTCTTTTGAACATAAAGGAATTGTTGTGATTCCATGGGCATAGGCAATATTGCCAAACCATATAAATCATTGTGTCTTGTGTGTGATTGCATCTTGTTTTTTTGTGCCTTTCCTTTACAACTGGTATTAGAGTATCTAGGTTCAAGTGGGAGTAGTTGCGGAAGAAGGAAATGTGAGAATCAAAAAGTTTAATGGTTCAAACTTTGGATTATGAAAGATGCAAATCGAAGATACTCTCTATCAAAAGGATCTTTATCTTCCTTTGGGAGGAAAATAAAAAAATCCTAAGATGGCGAGTAGGAGATTCCGAAAGGAAATCCCTAGGCATAATTAGATTATCTCTTACTTCATATGTGGCGTCTAATATCTCCAAGGAAAAAATGACGAATTTTTTATGGCCGCTTTGTAAAAGATGTATAAGAAATCATTTGCATCGAATAAGGTTTTTTTAATTTATAAAAAGACTATTCAACATAGAGATGGTTGACGGGGGTAGCGTGGTTGAGCATTTCAACGAGTTGAAGACAGTCACGAGTCAATTGGAATTGGTAAGGATTAATTTTGAAGACGAAATCAAGACTCTATTGATTTTGTCTGAATTGTTAAATAGTTGGGATAGTTTGGTGATGGCTGTGAGTAACTCCTCTGGCTCTAATACATTGAAATATGATGATGTTGCGGGTGTTCTCCTAAGTGAAGAAGTGCATAAGAATACTTCAGGAGCTACAGGGACCTCAAGAAATGCTTTCAATGCGGAAAAAAGAGGTAGAATGTCTAAGAGAGGAAATCAAAATTATGAGTATTCTAAATTGAGGAAAAACATATCAAAATCTCTTCAAGAAAAAAAAAGATGATTCTTGGAATTATGGTAAAAAAGGGGTATCTCATAACAAATTGTAAATTGCAAAGAAACATCTGAGAACAATAATGATGGTAGTAAAGATTTGGTAAACGTCTCTGATAGTAATGATTCTGATGCTTTGATTTTTTCTTTTGCTTTACATAATGATTCATGGGTTATAGATTTTGGTGTATTGTTTCATGCTACAAGACATAGAGATATTTTACATAACTATGTATAGGGTGATTATTGAAATGTCTACCTTAGGGATGACGAGCCTTGTAATATTATTGGAAAGGGTGATATGAAAATCAACCTTTTGAATGTGATGTTTCTACAGTTAAAAAATGTGAGACATATTTAACAGTTAAAAAGAAATTTGATATATGTTGGACAGCTTGTAGATTCAGGAACGGTTACCACATTCTTAGGTGATTCATAAAGATGACAAAATGGGCTATGGTGATAGTTTGTGGAAAGAAGGAAGGTACACTTTATGTTAGATCTAGCACTAATAGTTCAATTGCAATTGCTTTTATAGGTGTAAATGCAAACACTTGGCACCGCAGGCTTGAGTATATGAGCAAAAAGGGGATGAAGGTAATGCATTCAAAAGAAAATTATTTGGATTAAAACAGATTGATGTAGACTTTTGTGAAGACTACATCTTTATAAAACATAAAAATGCGAGTTTCTCAAAAGTTAAAAGGACCTTAAAGCTCGAGAAATTAAAGTTGGTTCATACTGATGTGTGGGGACCAGGCCAGGTATCTTCTCTTGACGGTTCTCATTATTTTGTCACTTTTATTGATGATAGTAAGCTTTAGATTTACTGTCTAAAACATAAATATGATGTATTTGATGTGCTTAGAAAGTGAAAAGCGTTGGTTGAGAATGAAACAAGCTTGAAATTGAAGTGCTTTAAGTCAAATAATGATGGAGAGTATTGCAGTGATTAGTTTGAAAATCGGTACGCACTTAATAGAATCGGAAGATAGAAAACGATTCCTAAGAAATCACAATAAAATGGTATTGTTGAGTGCATGCATATAACTATTATAGAATGTGCCAGAAGCATGAGGATTAATGTTGGATTTCCCAAATCATTTTGTGCAGATGTAGTGAACACTATTGTATACGTGATTATTAGAGGACCATTAGTTGCATTAGACTTTAGATTACTAGAAGAAACATAGACTGAAAAAGAGGTAAACCTATCACACTTGAGAATATTTGGTTATACTTCTTATATCCATATTGAATCTAATGAGAAGAGTAAATTAGATCTTAAGTATAAAATATGCATATTTATTGGGTATGGCATTAATGAGTTTGGCTACCAATTCCATACTTAATGAAAATGTTATGTATAAGGAGAGGTCATAGAAAAAGGAAAATTCAGAAAATTTGAATGATGTATGTGGAATTTGATGAAATATCACCTAGGGATGTATTCAAACCAATTGATGAAAATGTTCAGGTGGAAACTCTAACTTCTCATACTTGAGCTTTTCCCTATTAAGGATCCACCTCCCTCATTAAGGAGATCGAATAGATCCACCCAAGGAAAGACCCCAAGTTGGTATTTATGTTATTTATTGTTGATTGACAATGGTGAACATGAGTGTTATGAAGAAGCTATGTAGGTTGAAATTAAAACAAAGTGGGAATTTGTGATGGATGATGAGATTGATTCTATATCATCAAATCAAACATGAGATTTGGTTCAGCTATCCAAGGATAAGAAAACTTTACATCACAAGTGGGTTTATAGGTTAAAAGAAGAGCATGATGGGTCTCAACGATACACGACCAAATTGGTTGTGAAGGGATTTCAACAAAATATAGGTATTGACTACTCATAATTATTATCACCTATTGTGAAACTATCAACTATTAGATTAGTTTTGAGTATTATGGCAGTAAAAGACTTGCATCTAGAGCAGCTACATGTAAAGACACCATTTCTTCACAATGATTTGAATAAAAAAAAATTATATGCAACAACCACAAAGGTACGTGGTATCGGACAAGGAGAATATGGTGTACAAGTTCAAGAAGAGCTTGTTTGGGTTGAACAAACACCTAGATAATGGTGTATCAAGTTTGATACTACTTACATGTATAATAATGGGTATAAAAGATGTCATGATAATCATTGTTATTTCAAGAGTTTTAGTGATTCCTATGTTATTCTCCTCTTGTATGTAGATGATATGCTTCTTGCAAGTTTAAGCATGATTGAAATAACAAAGTTGAAGATGTCAGCTCACTAAGTTGGTAAAGTTTGTGGGTGTCATACCACGGACCTGGGTTCAAAACCCATCTTCACCTACTAATAAATTAACTACTAACGTTTACCTATAATAAAAGAAACAAAATTAAAAGTGCAACTCTTTACAAGGTTTTCTATGAAGGATTTGGGTGTAGCAAAACAATTCCTTGGTATGTAGATTAGCAAAGACAGGGTGAGCAAGAAGTTAATAAATAAAGAACAATACATTGAAAAAGTATTGAAAAGATTCAACATGGATAATGCTAAGCTAGTTAGAACTCTTCTAGCAAGTCACTTCAGACTTCCTAGAAAGCAAGGTGAAACAACAAATGAGGAGAGGCACAATAAATGTCAAAGATATTATATGCATGTGTAATTAATAGTCTACGTATGCCATGGTCTGCACTAGACCAGACATTCCTTATGTAGTGGGAGTTGTGAGTAGGTTTATAAATAATCCAAACAAAGAGCATTGGTGAATTGTAAAGTGGATTATGAAGTACTACAAATTTTTCGTTGTACTATGCTGGTGTAGAAGTTAGTTTACAAGGATATGTTGATTTTGACATGGCAAGAAATATAAATGGTAGAAAGAGTACTACAATTTATATCTTTAGTTTGGATAGGGTAGTAATTGAAAGTCCGATTTTATCCTAGAGGGGGTGAAGAAGATTTATAAAAATTCTTTTAATTAACCCCCACTTAAAATTCCAATTTAGATATTATTGTAGATTTTGGAATTTAGTGTACACCAAGATATAGTTCAATTGATAAAGGTACAAATTAATAGCAATTCTTAATTTTAATTTTTCACTGAGTTTAAATTCCTACTCTATGGCAAATATGAAAGATCATATGAAAAATGTTATACATGTCATATAACGATAGAGAGAAGAGACAATTCATGCCACAAGCAAACACACAACACAATGTTTATAGTGATTTGGCACTCGAGCCTACATCCACTTTCAAAACTCGCAATAGAGCTACTAAATTTTATTTAGATTAAATGACATTACAATCAATGTTAAAATTTAAAACGTATTACTTGCAAAAGCAAGCTCTACTCCCGTGTCTCCGATGGGTATGGTTTATACTACTGGTGTCTCTTGCGGTAGTGCTATGTTCTACACCCGGTGTCTCCGGCGGGTGCTAAAGTTTCAAATATAATTTGAAATCAATACAAATTACTTCACAAGGCTTATGTATTACTTGTTGTACATAAAAATGGTTGCTCCTTTATTGAACTTGTGTGCTAATAGGTTCCACCAAACATCCAAGAGTGCCTTTTTGGGAGTAAACCCTTCACCTTGTTTCCCTCTTCTTGTTCTTCCTATATAGAGTGTTGGGGAAGTACTTAAAGGCTCTTTGATCTTCAAATCAATGCTCATAAGAGTGAGCCTTTGGTAATTAGGAGGTGTAAATGCCTTAACTCTTTCTTCTTTTTTGTGTTTAATAAGATTGTGTGTTAAAGATGTCTCTTGAGCTTCTTTTATACTTATAGAGGACGAACACAGTCATGCACCCTTGATATGACATTTACCCCAACAGTCAAAAAATCGTAGACGTTAATCTCTTTTAATTTTTGAATTTTTACGATTTTGGATCGATCCAGATATGTCGGATCAATCCGCATGGATCAATCTGGCATCCCCGGATTGATCCAATGTCTTAATCTGAGACACCTGAGCTTTGCCGAATCGATATAGTAAGTAGCAGATCGATCCAACACCACTTGGATTGATCTGATTGCCCTATTTTTCTGTCAAAATACCTTGAACTTACTCCTACCCACTTAGAAACATATGTAGGTGGCTTGAGTTTGATTATAAGGTCATGCAAAGAGATTTTGTTCTTTTTAACCTATGTCTATCACATTATATGTCTTTACAAACCTTTCTTGAACTTGATGAACCTTGAGTCTTCAAGTCTTCAAACATTGGCAATCTTCGGAACTGATCCACATCGGCTTCAAGTGACTGAAGTTCATCTTCCTTCTTGAAAACCAACCACTTGATGATTATAAACATGACTATAATATGCAATGTGCACATGCCATGCCTAATCTACCACTTCATGTATTTTACAAATTATGGAATTGACAATATACATTAACAGTAGTGAGTTGGGTCTCAAAGTTGAAAAAGATTGTTACTCTCTTGACTACAGAAGCATGTAAGGAAATGATATGACTATAGTCTATTTTGAAAGAGCTTGGCAAGGAGCTAAGAGATTGAAAATTATATAGTGACAATCAAAGTGAAATTTATCTTGCAAAGAATTTAGCATTCATGGAAGGCGAAAACATATTGAAACGATATATTATTTTATACATTCACTTTTAGAAGAGGGAGTAATTACTTTGGAGAAGATTTATACCAGTACTAATCCCGCATATATGTTCACTAAGGTGGTTTCTATTGAGAAGCTGAAGACATGTTTAACTTTTGCCAGTCTTCTAGCTTGAGGACATGGGAGGACATTCATACCAAGTTCGCACTCTTATTTGGCGTTTTATAGATGGAGTTGGATTGATCAGAATCAGTCTCTAAGTGGTAGATTGTTTAGGATGGAGCCTAATCAGCAACTAGGGGTAGTGTTGATTGAGGAGTATTGTTTTGAGGCGTCGAAATATATAGTGCCCCCGGCATGTGTATTGAGCTTCTCACTAAACTCGGTGTGTGGGTCGAGCTCCTAACCCATAAATATTTTGGGGGTATTCTTGAGATTTACCCTACTTTGCTTGTATAAAAGGGTTAAAACCCTAGATTTGAATGAGAGTTTTTGAGAGAATGAGAGGTAGTCTCTACAGAACAATTCGTTCATCTTCTTTTGAACATAGTGGAATCGGTGTGAATCCGTGGATGTAGAAAATCTTGTTGAACCACGTAAATCGCTATGTCTTGTGTGTGATTGCATCGTTTTGTGTGTATGTATATGTGTGTGCCTTTCCTTTGCAGAACAATCACAATAGTTAATTGATCGAAGCTTCTTCTACATAACCATATAAGGGCAGTTCAGATGAAACGAAGAGAGCATCCTGAGCTACAGTGTCATATTGTGCCACTTTTACTCCCCCCATAAAAAAATTACGAAGTGCCTTGAGATTTAAGAGATTGCCCGTTTGGGCTATAACAAGCTCCAATAAGAATGTTATGTGCCATAGGTTATATTTTACGTCAACATATGAAACAAAAGCCTTACCATTAGAGATGGGGTTTCATGACTTGCCTTTTTATCCAATCTTAGCTTAACTCTAGTGATATGTCCGTACCATGTGTAGTTCATTGATAGAGTAAGTTTTCATAATTTATGTATAACCATTTTTCATGACTTACTGATGTGAGTATAACATACAAGTCATGAAGTTCTTGGACTTTGGCTCTTGGTTGTATAACAAGTAACAAGAAGTAATACTTGAAAACAACAGCGACCCTCTGAAAGTAGTTAATTTATGAGGCAAAATGTTGTATGGAAGCTTGAAAAAACTTTGTCGACCGTCTAAATGATTCCGAAAAACATGAATTTGTTGTGTAGCATAATTAATTATTCAAAAAACAAATCTGCATAAATTTGTTTCTTATTGAGATCCAAGTTCATGCTTATTATGACTTCTGATACTGTATAAGGTTGCCAAATGTGACCTTTGATTTACCAAGTTTAATGCTCCAATTACTCTAACAAATGATCCGTAATTATGATTAAGTATCATGGGTTCCATTTGTTTTCTTCTCTACTAGTATCATTTTGACGACAAAAGATCAACCTAATCCAAGTTTCAAACCAATGTTTGGGTGAAACTTACTATGCTTAGCTGATATTATAATGCATTCTAAGTTGGCTTTGGACATCCCATTGTTTCATGCGGCATTGGTGCTGTCACTGTCCTACTGCGTTATCTTTGAACACAAACGTTTCAATTATTTCGCTAGTTTTTATAAACATATGCCTTGTACATCACAACAAAAACGAAACCAAACAGAGCTCAAGGGTTTTGGTGTTGTTCATTTGTGCTTCCCATCTATTTGGAATGGAACATAGCTGAGGGCATATTCATTCCTTTGGTTGCCTTAAGAAATAATACTCCCACATGAATATGCATGACAGTTTTACTTCCGTCTTTTCTTGGTTAAATTTTAATCAGTTCCCCGCATTTGTTAGTGATCCTACTTAACACATAGCTTATCTAGTAACTAATATTACAAATATAGAAGGATCCGTGGCCCAAAATCTGCCTTTCATGTTTGAAGTTTAAGCTTTTATAAACTGCATTAGTGGCAGAAACATCATCGTTGGAGGCTTGGAGGTCACTTTTATTCTTTTTGAAATTTTTTTTATTAATTTTTAAAATTATTTATTAGGAAAAAAACCCATCTTAATCTTGTTACTAGGGATCATGTCATATGGAATTTGTAAGGTTATAAATATCAATTTTATTCTTTTCGATATTTTTTTTATTACTTCTTAACATTATTTATTAGGAAAAAAACCCAATCTTAATCTTGTTACTAGGGGTCATATCATATGGAATTTGTGAGGTTATATTTATCTTGAAGTGATAAGTGATGACTTGAAGAATTAGAACTCTGTAAAAAATAGAAAAATATTGCCTTCTACTTATAATGGAATGTGTTACCATGTCACAGGATATGTTCTGTTTTGATCTTGATAAAGTGAAAGAGACAGGTCTTGATGTGGAGCAACTTTCAAATTTAAAAGTGAAAATTAATTGCTACCTACATATTTGCCAACCAATGCTAGAATAGAGAAACTTCAATGAAAAAGCCAATGAAGAGAAAAAACTATAATTTGGTATATTTTATGACGAGCTCTGTGATCATCAAGTCATACATGGAGTGACATTTTGGTGAAATTATCAAATGTCTCCTTATGGAAAGGGCCTACTTGTCGTTTGCAGTGGATTTACATGCCACAAACAACCAAATTTGTCTCATTTGTGATGTATGTGGAAGGATGGGGATGAGGGGTGTCTATCAATCACTAAACTCAATGAGAAAACGCATTTGATATAAATTATAATATTGGATCTGTCTTTAATGGCATTTCATGAACAAGCATTCGACAAAATAAAGGCCGGCAGGACAGCCTCTTTAACCTACTCTCGACCCTATAATCACCTAAGGGAGCCATATCACTTTTCTATAAAAAAAAACATGAAATTGGAGAAGTTAGTGAAATGACCAAAATAAACTAGAAAAGTTTTCATTATCTGTGGCAATTTAAAGAGTATTGGCATCTTAATAATGTATTAATGATAGCTAAAACACTTAACTAAGGTTCATCATTCTCCAGGGAATCAAATTCCCTAACACCACATAGGTTAATTAAATCATTGATGGACGGGTAATACCCTGCCAATGAGACCCATCAAAGGATCTGACTTTTGATCTATTGCTTAAAAACTTGGTCTAAAGCTGATCTTTACCCAAAAAAAAAAGTTAAAGATGTTCAATTGCTCTTGATTTCTGAGCTATGGCCCATCCTAGAACCGGTATACAGTTTCAATGGTCCAGAGCAATGGATCCATGGGCTCCCTGCTAGGTTTGGGGTATGGGGTTGCTAAGTATGAATGAAAAGGTTCACCACATATTTCCTCTCAGTTATGAGATTTAAAGCTCTTAATTTCCGGAACGAATCCTCTCCAATTTTTTAAAGTCCTGCCTAACAGGTGGCACAATACGTTAGTGGAAAAAAAGTGAATTACACTTTTGATAGATGATTTTCACTTTTTCTTACCAACGTATCTCACTGCCAATTAAGCAGGACCTGAACAGGTCATAAGGCGGCAGGAGATGATCCTTTTCACTTCTTTTCATGTCACTTGACAATTATTCCTTAGAATTTGTGGATAAAAAAAGAAAACCTACCGTTAATTTCAGTGGAACTCAAGGTCTTTCTTCAGCCTTACTTTGCCCCTATAATATTATAATGATATTTATATATGGAGGCCCATTCTTTTATATATATATATATATATACACACCACTTGCGATCCCCAGTGGAAATTAACATAGCTCTGCGTCTCTCTCTATAGCTTTCTGGTCTCTCTCTCTTTCTCAGATATCCCAAACCCAGTATCTTCATCCTGCAAACCCACATCTTCAACAAGATAAAACCCAAGCTCTTCAATCCCATCAACCAATCTCAATTGGACGCGTGTCATACAAACACCATCATTAGCCCTCCTCACCGCCTCTCCTCCCAAGAAATCAGACCCTCCATGCACGTAGAAGTAGAAGCAAAGAAACCGTAAATTTCCTACAAACCTCATAGCCATGAAGACCGAACTAAGAGGCAACACCACACCAATTTCACTACCAAGCCCTAGTCTCTTCAACACTCCTCAAGGTTCTCTCTCAGGTGCACTTAAAGGATGTCTCGGCAGCATAGATGGAGCTTGCATAGAGAAGCTTCTTCTTCACTGTGCAAGTGCCCTTGAGAACAACGATGTGACCTTAGCCCAACAAGTGATGTGGGTACTCAACAACGTAGCTTCTTCAGTAGGTGACCCTAACCAAAGGCTCACCTCTTGTTTCTTAAGGGCACTCATCTCCAGAGCTTCTAGGGTTTGCCCTACAGCCATGAATTTCCACAGCAGCACCGCCCTTCAGAGGACTCGGACAAGGTTGATGACAGTCACCGAGCTAGCAGGGTATGTGGACCTAATCCCGTGGCACAGATTTGGTTTTTGTGCATCAAATAGTGCCATTTTCAAGGCAATTCAAGGGTGCCCAAAGGTTCATATCTTAGATTTTAGCATCACACATTGCATGCAGTGGCCCACGCTCATCGATGCCTTGGCCAAAAGGCCAGAAGGTGCTCCATCACTTCGAATTACAGTACCCTCCTGCAGGCCTCCGGTACCCCCCTTGCTTAATGTGTCTAGTGAAGAAGTTGGTCTCCGTTTGTCAAATTTCGCTAAGTATAGGGATGTACCTTTTGAATTCCATGTGATAGAGGTCTCTCCTTCCTCATCCAACACGGATTCCTCCAGCTTTCTGCCTGAATTACTCTTGGGTCAGTTGAATTCTACCATGTTAGACCTTAGAGATGATGAGGCCTTGGTGATCAATTGTCAGAATTGGCTACGATACTTGCCGGACGAGCCCGGGGGGACTGCACAAGATCCATCTTTCCGGGATGCGTTTCTAGAGATGATTTGGGGTCTTAACCCTCAAATTTTTGTTGTGGTTGATGAGGATTCAGATTTGGATTCATCGAGTCTCACGTCGAGGATTACTGCATGCTTCAATTATCTATGGATACCGTTCGATGCCTTGGAGACTTTCTTGCCCAAGGATAACTACCAGAGGATGGAATATGAAGCTGACGTTGGTCACAAGATTGAGAACATCATAGGTTTTGAAGGGCTGCAAAGGATAGAGAGGTTAGAATCCAGTGTTAAATTGTCTCAACGAATGAAGAATGGCCATTTTCTTAGTGTTCCATTTTGTGAAGAGACTGTTGGGGAACTCAGGTTTCTACTAGATGAACATGCTAGTGGTTGGGGGATGAAGAGGGAAGATGATATGTTGGTCCTCACATGGAAGGGTCACAACTCAGTCTTTGCTACAGCTTGGGTTCCAAGTGGGTTTGAGGATTAAAGGGATTTGGGCTTCAGTGTCTGAATGTACACACGTGGGCTTGTTGGGGACCTGGCTAAGAGATGGGGCCTTTTGGTGGTCCAGCTCTTAAGGGAAGAGCGATGACAAAATATAACAGCTTTTCTCTTGGTCAGAAGGCTGCAGAGGTGCACAAGACAAGAAGGAAGACATCAAGATTAGAGAATAAGTTCATGTCCATCTTTGTAGTCGAGCTTTTGCTATGTTCACATGAAAACAAAGAAAGGAATGTACATATTGCCTTTGTTTGTGACGAAGCAATCACTTTGCTTGTGTTTCTTTGCAGGCACTATTGTAGGGAGTTGAAAGTAACAAACTAGCTGTAGATTGATTAGTTATCAGGCTTTAATCATAGCTGATGTTCAAGAACATGTGCTTACATTGGAAATAATTTCTTAGATAGTAACAATGAATCTCTTGCGTTTAGAAATTTATCAGATGCCCATAATGTTGATGGATTTCTTGTTCTTCTACAGATTGACAACGCTTAAAGGTTGATGATGCAACCCTGTAATTCCCATTTGAGGAACCACTTCTTATCTTATGGTGCCAAGTAATATGCAAATTAAGTTACTAAAGTCTCTAACATTGGCTTAAGGTTTTAAGAGAGTAGTTACCATTTGAGGAACCTCTTCTTTTCTCATGATGCCAAGTAATATGCAGAGTGGTTAAAGTCCCCTTTTAAGAATAAAAAAAAAGGGTTAAGGGTTTAAGAGTGCAAGTTATGAATTTATACACTAGTTATGCAGATATCTGATAGCCTTTTCCAAGATAAGGTTTGATGATTTTTTTTTAACTAAGTCTAGCAAGGTATTGATAAATTGTTTACATTTTGGTAGGATGCACGGAAGAGGGTCAGAAAAATTATATTAAAATAAAGTAAAGATTTTGAGGCACAACTATGGTTATCTTTAAGAACATGATGAACACCCATCATATGTGTCTATCTAACCTATATACAATTGAGGGTACAAAACAGGAAAAAATTCAATCAAATTGCCCTAATCTTAGCTCCAAGATTGCATGAACAATTATAGAAAAAGGTGAATAGATTGCCCCAATCTTAGGTTCAAAATTTCAGAGGCAAATATGGAAAAAAAATTACGGTTAATTTCCTAATAATTGAGTTATATGAAGTTCTAAATCTTATGTTGCAGTCTTGAAGTGCAACTTTAGATCGATTAGACTTTATGAACTGACCTTACTAGCATAGAACAAGAACTTTTAGCTTCACATTGAAGCTTAGTGGGATTTGGCAAAAGTTGAAAGGGATCAAGTAACGACGCAGGACCACACAAACTTTTCTTGAGGTGTATGAACGGTCACCTTTGTGCTTGAGACTTACACCTCAGATTGTGGCAAAAAGCATGATTGGGATCCTTGAGCCAACGCATCTAACAATTGACAAACCGAATTGATTGAAAAAGTTGGATTCTGTGCTGTAATCTTCAAAGGTCCTCTAGGAAACTAAGACAAATACGAAAAGGTACGTAACATGGAGAGCCAAGGTCTGGCCAAAGATACATTACTGCTCACTGTTTACTTTCTGTGATACAAACTAGAGAGAGAGAGAGAGAGAGAGAGAGAGAGAGAGAGAGAGAGAGAGAGAGAGAGAGTAAATTGACAATTCTTGTTTACAGGATTGCACTCTTTCTTAAGCAAATATTGGCTGCATTTTCTCTTCAAATTTTGAAGGCATATAATCTTAATTAAGAAGTCAATCGAGGTAAAAGCTCGACTGTGTGGGGAGATGGGTGCAAGGCCGTTAGTTCTCTTCTTGTTTTATTAAACCATATCAAGCCGTGTATTGGCTTGCATTCCTCTCTTGGCTTAATGGGGTACCCAATCTGGGCTTGAGCTGCACCTAACAAAACTGTAGACCAGGCTTCTCCTGAATATAAGGGCTGAGATGCATAAATGGATATGGCTCAACCTTGAACGATGGATAACTATATTTACAACTTGAAATCAATCACCAGCACAGACATCTAGCTTCTGGCCCAACTTATCTTGGCCTGAAAGATGTCAAAGCCAGGGCTTGGCTCGAGTTCCATCTCTCCATTTGACCCCAGTTTGGCTACAAACCTCAACTTAGGCCACGCTCACGTGTTTACTTGTACTCTACAACCATTGAGCCTATTTTCAACCTGTCGGGGCTGGACCATTTTTCCAACCCAAACCTAGCTTGAGCCGATGCAGCTCTGTCATCGAGTGATTCGGCTACAACCCTGTTATGCATGGGTTTATGCAGGCAAATGTCCATATCGAGCAGTTTGGGTAGACATTTCCAACAGATCAAGAGACGGGTCGCATACCGGTTGAATGTTTGTCAACCCAAACACCCAAACCCGACCCATTTCTTTACTGCAGCAAGAACAAAGCCTTGTGCCAACTATTTTGGGTTGGCTACACGAATCCTGTTAAGGAAGGTATGAGCCAAATGGTACATAGTATGCACCATTAATTAAGAAGTTTGGAGTGCTAATTTTCTTCGAGATTCCCTTGAACATGGTCTCCTCAAGAGTTTCCTGCTACTTATAATTGAGAAGTATAGTATTCATAAAAAAATAAAAAAATAAAAATTGAGAAGTATGGTTAGGGCTATCAATCAACGAGCTACCTTGGCTCAGTTTGGAGCTGATCAACACATTACGAGCTGAGCTTGAGTCTCGTTTGAAGCTCGTATAGCTGAGCCCAAGCCTCAAATTGAGTTCATCTAGCAAAGTGAGCTTGAGTTGAGCTGCACAAGGCTTGGCTTGCTAAAAGTTTGGCTCATTAAGGGTCTCATATATAGATATAGCTTATTATAATTTATATATACTTTATACTCATTAGAAAGAATCAACTAGCTGTTGGGCTTGTCCCAGTTAGCTATATTTTAGCCTGTAGAAGCAAGTAATTTAATTTAGCTCATGGCATATTGGGCTTTAAAATTCGGGCATAAAGCAGGAAACTTGATTTGGCGAGCCCTGTCGCACTCACCTCAAACAAGGACAATAGGTGGGATCAAGTAAGGACAAAATTTGGAAGGGCGAGATCAAATAAGGACATAATTTAGGAGGAGCTTTCTAAAATTGATAAACAGTATAATGATGAGATGGTTTTGTCCGAAGAATTACAATCTTGAAGGCTTGAGGTTTTGGTAAAATTGGAGTCTATTATTAGATATGAAGAAGTCTTCTAAAGAAAAAAAGCAAAATGCAAATGACTTGAAGAAGAGTATGGGCTAAAAAAAAAATCATATACTTGTTAATGGAAAGAAAATAAAAATCTCATCACAAAACTCTTCATTGATGGAGAGGAGGTCACTAACTTCGACAGAATTGTGAAAGAAACTACTTCCTTCTATGAAAAGTTATTCACTTGTAAGAATGAGAGCTGTTCATGAATTAACAGCGTATTTGATGTAAGTCTTTTGGAAGAGAAGGCGTGTTCACCTAAAACCCAGTTCACTGAGGATGAGATTGAAGAAGCAATTTTCAACATGGATAAAAACAAATCTCCAAGCCTGAATATATACATATATACATGTACTATTATCATGTAGGGACTTTAAAGAATGAATTGTTGAAAGTCTTCCACGAATTTCACAAGAGGGGCATTCTACATAATGGAGCACATGTAACCCCTATTTCTCTTATTTCAAAGAAAGTCGGAATTTGTCAACTTGCTGATTTTTTGCCTATTAGTTTAGTGGAAAGTATGTGTAAAATTATTGTCAAAGTTCTCTCTTGTAGATTGAGATAAATCATGAATGATATTATCTCAACTTTCCAAGGTGCAATACAAAAGGACTGGCAAATGACTGATGGGATTCTTATTATTAATGAGTGTGTGTTGAGTTCACAAGGTTTCATTTGTAAGATTATTTTAGAGAAGTCTTTTGGTAGAGTGGACTAGTGATTCCTAGAATGGGTGTTATTAAAAAATAAGGCTTTAAGGAAAAAAAGGATCATGTAGACGTTGGGATGTGTGGTGTACCCATGGTATTCTATTTTGCTAAATGGCACATCCAAAAGTTTTTTTGGTGCCTCTAGGGGTTTGAGACAAAGAAACCCTTCATCCCTATTTCTTTTCTCACTAGTAGTGGATTAGTGCCCTTTTCAACCATGCAGTTCGTGCCAATCTGATTCAAGGGGTTTAAAACCCATTCAAGTGTCTTACCTTCCATTTCTACGTGATACAGTTGTTTTTATCAATCCTGAAACCGAGTGTATCTTGAATTTAAAGCATACCCTTAAAGATTTTGAACCCAAAAAAGTATTAATCCTTGGTCTGAGTTGGGTAAATCTGTACTCTGCTTAGCTCATTGACACCCATAACTATAGTCATGGGTTTTCAATGCATTCAGAGGACTCAAGTTTGGTTAGTAGAATTAACTCCTCCATGTTCTTCCTTTACGGGGCACTGTTTTAGAACCTGGCAACTTCACTTAGAAACTAGGTATTATCCCTTGTCACTTGTCAGATTACCCTCTGATTCACCTCAATTAACTCACTTACTCAAAATACTCCCCATAATTGACTCGGAGGATACCTCTCAGTTTTATAATTTTCGTGTTTAAACCAGACTCAACAGAAATAGGTTGTTGGCACCAAATAGCTTGAGATTGTCTCCAGATGTAAAAAGTTCAGAAAATTTTGGTGGTCAACACGTATCCAAAAAACTCAACAAACTGAACTGCATATTTTCAATTTTGTTTATTATTTTGCCACATGTCAACCATTGAAATCTTCTGAACAATATCTGAACTTTAACATTCTAGAGAAAATACTACAGGGCACCAAATACATGAATCACTCACTACAAGTTTGAAATCTAAGTACAGTAATTTTGAGAAGAGATGTTTATTGATTTTTTTTCACCATAATTACAATTCCCATAGCAAGAGGTTTAAATAGACAATTACAATACAAAGATAGAAATTGAATCAAATCAAACTACTTTAATAAAATCCTACTGCATCAAATCAAATCTAATATAATCTTTATCAAATTTAATATAATGAAATCTTAGTCATATATTTCACTTTCCGAAAACTCATTTTATAAAATCCAACTGAAATATGTTCTTAATATTTCACCTCAAACATGAGGATTTTGATTAAAAAAAAAAAAAAAAAAATCTTTCACGTGTTTGAAATGCATACGTACGCCAATCATGTGCTTGAAACGACTGATGCCCAAGGTTGAAGGATTGATATTTTAGAGGTTATGTGATAAAGACAACAATGATTTATTTTAGTTTATTTGGTCCCTAGTGATCCAATATTGGCAGCTATCATGTCCAACTAGGTATCCAAGGATTGAAAAGGGCCTCTATGGGCCTTGCTTCAATTGGGCTAAAAAGTGGCTTCAATTGGAATGCCTCCATTACCTGAAAAGTGGCTTTTATGGGTCTTGACTCTATTCGCCTGATACTAAGAACACCATAAAATATTACTCTTGTCAAGTGAAATGCCTGCTTCGATGGTTTTGAGCAGGACTTGTAATTATTATCCTTACCTGCCACCCTAGGATCCGGTTAGTGTCTTGTTTGGCCTGTTGCCGCAGCTAGTTGTGGGATCATGGGCATGGGTACGAACTCTTTCATATTGAAATTCATTATTTTATAATTATAATTAGTAGTTTTGTGTTTATATATGAGGTAATCAACAAAGAAGTAAACCAAGATCAATTTAGTTCTTAGTTGATAAGGCACACACATCATTAATAATAGAGTGCACATGTGGTCCAACTGTGTGGAGCAAAAGTGGTACTACCACTTATGTCATGAGTCATGTGCTAATAATGATTGTAGGCATAGGAAATTTGTTCATTGGATCCCATGCAGTTGTAGGTTAACATGAGATACATGAAAATTTTTGAAGGCCTCAAACTCATTGAAGAGACTTGTTAGGGAGTGGTGATTCTTTTATTCGATAATGCCACTTGGATCTAATGACTACCGCATGATAGTGCAGGACTTGCAACATAGATGGGAGAGAGACATCAACACATATATTGAAATACTGTTAGATGAGATAGATCTGTAACCTCTTTGTAGGAGAACTAATGTTGCAACCACCAAGGCAAGAAGGCATAGACAGGGAAGGTGATTTTGGTCCAGCCTTTGGAGTATACAAGAGTAGCTAAGTAAAATTAGGGCTGCCAATCGGGTTGGGCTGAGCTAGGCCAAGATCAGCTTGAACTCAGCCTGAAATGTTTTATGGAAGTCTAAACTTGGCCCGAGTCCGAACATGACCCAATGTAATCAGCCCGTTTTAAAACAGTGGTTTCGGGCCAATTTAGGGCTGCCTGAATTAAAACTCTTTTTTAATTCTTGGGCTGGTTTTAGACCGACATTTACCCTTAAATTCACATTATATGGGCTCTTTTGAACGGTTGACACATGACTTATTTTATGATAGAAAATTTGTTAAAAATATATGGATCCAAATATATATATATATAACTCAGCTCAAATAAAACTTCAGACTTAAAATTGGGCTTGGACTCAATCCATCCCGAAATTAAGTTAGTCCAAACTGGTTATTTTTTGGATCAAACATTTCAAGTTTCGGGTCAACCTAGCCCAATTGACATCCTCTTAAGTAAAATGGGGGCTGAGCCTTTTGGGTAATAGAATGTCCTTGGCAAACAACGGCTCCTGTGGAGATGATTGAATAATGATTATCAAGTTGACATGCTTTTGGTGTTGGTCAAAAGTTTTTTAAATTTATTTTTCTGGTGGCCCAGTCGAGCTGCAAAGGCACTCCCACTAGCTCCGGATTCTGTGTACTCAAAATCTATATACAATTCATGTTCAGAGGCATGTGATCACTTACATCAGCATTGAAAAGTGATAAGCACACACCCCAAAAAATGCAAATCACTTTTCAATGCTGAAATGAGTGTTCTCAGCCCCTGATATGCATTATGCACAGATTCTGTGCTCACAGAAGCCAAGCCGCCTCTTATGGGTTTGCCTTGGCATGTGTGTGACACACAAATATCATGTTTCAGTCGCCAGCCACTGCAGGTTGAACTACAAACTGCTGGTGACTTAACTTTCACCATTTTGGTTGAACAACAGGTTTGTTTGATTAGATGAAGGTCAACAAGCTCAAATGGGTAAGTCGCAAACTTGTGCAGGTGGACTAGAAGGAGGCTACATGATTTGAGTTGTTTCCTTAAGGTTTACACGGAAATGGAAAGGCGGGGCAGGGTCTGCAGTTGTTTTGTCTTCTATTTTGGGAAAAAGGGAAGTCGTAGCCCTTTTTGAATTTTGAAATATCAACACATTGATCATCTCCTCATGTCTCTAATCATCCTTGTTGTAACTGTTCATTTCTGTATAAGGCATTGAGGTACAATGTAAATGTACCCAATTCTAATACATGAACTATTTAGTGTAGCTGTGCAAGTAAATTTTAAAAACTGAAGACTTGTATCTAAAATTTGGCTTTGGAGTAATGTAGGGTAGAAGCAAAAGATATGAAGATTGAAGACCACTGGGCTAGTCATATTAGAGAATAAAGATATTATTAAGATTAGATTCGATTATTAGGATTTGATTATATTATATTGGATTTGATTTTGTTTTTATGTAATTGAGTGGATTTCAATATTTTTTTTGAAGAGAAATATTTTGTATTTGACTTACGAACTCCTGTGCCAAGATTGTTAGACAACATAAGACGCGCAGAGTTGGTTATATATATGGATGAAAGAAATTATATGTTTTCAGCTTTTATTTTTATGGACTGGTAGGGAGGTTTGTGTCTGCTCCCCTAAAAACTGCTAACATCTACCTCCTGACAGGGGCCGGACACATCAGCACTAAAAAATGATTTATACTTGTTGTTTTTGGGATGGGGGGGGGGGGAGGGCGCATATCACTTTTCAGCGCTGATGTGCAGGGGGCAGTGGTTA
>JAOXJP010235837.1:0-23961 GCA_025762735.1 Platanus orientalis | reverse complement strand
TTGATAAATAAGTAAATAACACTACACATTGCAAAATAAAGCTATAAATCCACATCCATAAAACATAATCAATAATAGTATTTCTTGGAATTTTTTAATTATTAAATAAATACATTTTTTTTTCACAAATCAACCAAAATGACATATTATGTGCACAATGGTATGCAATATGCCATATAAAAAAATTAGACTAAACAATGCTCATTTTATATAATTTTTTGAATCTTTTCGAAAAAATAAATAAATAAATATTTTTTTTTCACGAATTTTTTCCATGAATGTGTAGATCTATCAGAAATGTATAACATATAAAAAATTTATAATTATTAGAGAAGAAATAGAGATTTTACTAAAGTTTTTGTTGAGATTTGGGGTTTTGTGTTTGATCTGGTTCAAATCTACATTTTCAAACGAAATGGACTCAAGTGGAGTCCTAGATTTAGGCTATAAAGTCTAAATCTAGCAAGAACTTGCAAAAAAAAAAAGAGATTTTTGAAGGTTTTAGAGACTTGTGATACGGGACTCTTCTGCTGCGAGCCGCAAGACGCGAGACAAACTTGTATCGCTTTTAGCTTTGTATTTTAAAGGGGTAATGAAAAAAATGACCAGCATTTCACGAGATGCATGTGTCTCGCGCGAGACGGCCCATCTCACGTGAGATTTTGAACCATGATTATAACAATTAAACTTGTCTTAGAAAAATAGATAACTTATTTGGTGCTTATACACCTCAAGTAGGACTAAATGAAATTATTAAGAAACAATTTTTGAGAAAATATGGATGAATTAATTCAGGAATTTCAAAGTTTAAAGCATGTAAATGATTTGATCTTACATGTTTATGACCTATCTTACTAGAATCTTGTAAGCCCTTGTTTATCCTTGTTATTTGTAAGTGATTTTATATTGTAGGCCCTTGCTAACTTTTATGTTGTGATTTATGTCTATTTGAAGACTTTGGTTGCCAAAATATATATTTTTCATCCATGTTTCATAAAGAAGATTTTCACTATGATTTCTATGGATTCCTACATGAAGATGAAAGTATTTACATCACCATGCTTTATTCTATATTTACATTCGAATTAAAATGTCTCTGGATTCCATAGCTCCTTTTTATGTTCTATAGTTGGGTCAAACATGTTATGTCTGCATACACTTTGATATGTCATATGCTTTATATCCATTGGCAATTGTTTTCAAAGTTTAAATCATGGAATTATGAAGGCATGTACTCTTGTATTTTCGAAGGTTTGAGGAATTGTATATCGACTGTTTGTTTAAAGGTTTCAATTGGATATGCATATGTTCGTTTTGTGATACTCTTCTCCTGGGGTTTATCAACGGTTTGACCATTCTTTTGGGGATTGTACGATGATGTGATACCCTTCCCTTGGTGTTAATCAATGGTTTGGCATTTCTCTTGGGGATTATATAATGATGTGAAGCCCTTCCCTTAGGGCTAATCAATGGTAAAGCCTTTGCCTGGGGGAATAATGCAAGGATTACCATTGTCTCGGGGGAATAATATGAGGACTACCTTGTCCTGGAAGAATTATGTGAGGAATAGATAAGCCCTTGTCCCGAGGAATAATGTGGGGACTACCCTTGTCCCAGAGAATTATGTAGGGATTACCCTTGTTTTGGGGGAATTATGTGAGGACTAGACCCTTGTCCTAGGGGAATAATGTGAGGACTACTCTTATCCTAGGGGAATAATGTGAGTACTAGATAAGCCCTTGTCCCGAGGAATTATGCGGGGACTACCCTTGTTTGGGGAATTATGTGGAGACTACCCTTGTCCTAGAGAATTATGTGAAGAATAAAACCTTTTGTCTTGAGGGAATAATTGAGGACTATACCCTCCTATGAGTAATTGAGGACTATACCCTCCTATGAGTTAACAAGTGAAATCAGTTTCGTATCCATTAGTAAACCATTGGTTTGTTTTGCTATCGGTCTGTATCGTTACATGCATTCCTACACCTGTTTTGACATCTCTTATCGTTGTATTCTGCTTTACCTCTTTTCTGTATATATTTTGTAGTTTCTTATGAAGCATGGACTTACCCATCCATAACATTTTTCAGATTTATGGTATGAAGATAGGTTAAGAAGATTGAAGGTGTGACCTAGGAATCTTACTAGGCCTTAGCTTTGTGGGTTTTGGACGTTTGGATATATGTCTATTTACACGTTTTGAGACTTTGCATTTGGGAACTTGTTGAGATGTTTAAGGGTTGTAACAACTTTAATGAACTTCATATTTTGGGATATGCCTATGGATTGTCAGCACTTTACTTTGATGAATGCTAGTACCTTCCATAATTGTCAGTCTAATTAGAAGTTAAGTATTTTCACTACATATGTTTTAAAGCATGAATGCTAGGTGTTGTTAATGTCATGATCTGAATCCGGGTTGAATATAGACAAGAACCGAGTTAGGGTTCGGGTCGTGACAGAGTTGGTATTAGAGCCTTAGGTTTTTAGATTCTGTCTACAACCAGAATCATAGTGAACTAGGTACAACGTGGAAGGTTAGGATTTAATTTTTGGATTGATCAAGTGCTGAATTAAAGAATGTGATTAAGGATCTGTGCTTAGTGTGTGTACTTTAGATTACATCTTAGAGATGCATTTATTGTGTATACCCAATTCTAAATCATCTGTTGTTTGATTTTAGGAAATATGCCACCATGAAGAGCAAGTTCTTCTACCTCCCAAGCGGAATCAGATGACCTTGCCAGAGCCTTCTAAGCCATAAAGAGCTTGGTTAAGGTAATGGAGATGCATGTTACTCAAGGAGGAAATCCTAGAGTAAGGAACAAGGTGGAGGGTTGCACAATTAAGCAGTTTAAGAGGATGAGACCACCTGAATTTTTGGGTTCATTGGACCCTATGGAGGCTAAATCATTGGTGACGCAAATGAAGAAGATCTTTAAAGTCTCGGTTGCATGGAGGTGCAGAAAGTCACCTTTTTTACCTTTATGCTGAAAGGTGAAACTAAACACTGGTGGAGGAACACCTTGCTCCTTGAGGAGGAAGAACCCTTATGATGAGGACATCAGGTCCAGAGGTGCCTTCTAGATCTACCAGAGATCCTGTAGGAGAGCCGGACTATTGTTTTAGTTCCAATGGGGGGCCCACATGCTGTGCCACATGCTTGGGAGATTTTTAGTCAAGTTAGGATTTATTTTTATTAGTTGGTAGTAGTTCTTTTATTTGTTATATTTATTTTTATGTCACTTTATAGGGGGTACACATATGAGGGTATTTCTATCCGGAGTTATCTGACAGGGTTTTTTTTAATCTTTTCATTGAGTTAGGGGTATATTTTGGGATTTGATTATTTTATGTGGAGTATTTTGGTCCAGGGGACCTTAGTTGTATCATACCTAGCCATGGGGAGCTCTATAAGAGCAACCCCACGCCCCTTTGTTTATGTTATGCAATAAGTCAAGTTTTTTTTAAAATTCTGGTGGCTTTCTTCTTCCTGGTGTGAAGGATTGAAGCCTAAAACCCTGGAAAGGGACTTGGGTTTCCTCAAGTTTAACAGTGGTGGTGGAGACCAACTCCTTCCCTTTGGGTTAAAAGGCTCACCTTCATCTTGTTCTTCCATATTCTAACACTTTTTTACAGGTTTTAGTTTGCTGGAAAAATAACAAGCTGCAAGAGATTACATCACCACACTCAAATCTTCAAGGGTTTTATTGATTCGAAGCTTCCAAGAGGTGTACTACACCCACGACACCATTAGAGGAGGAAGACTGAAGAGAAGTTCAGTCCTCAGAAAACTCCACAGAATTCTTAGGCCTAGGTAGCAAGCAGTCCAATTCTGGACAGATTTTGGACCCCCCTCTTGACTTAATTCTTCTTGGGTTTTGAATGGCCTGTGATGGTGATTTCTTACTAGGAAGATCAAGGGTTCTACTCACCTCCAAATCAGATTCTAAATCTCTCTTATTTGTTCCCTTTTGAATCCCTAGTTGATTGGTAACTTGGTGGATTATGTGGCTTAGTTATGGACTGTTAGAGCATATTTTCTGGGTGTTTTTCAACACCTCCAGCCCCTAGTTTGAAGCCCTAATATGACCCTATCATTAGCTTCTTTAATCCCTTGAGAACCCCCATGTTTAGTTTCTCTAATTTCATTATTTGATATACTTTTAATTTTCCTGCACACGACGTGTTTGCTAAAAATCGCAAGATGTGTGCCTGCTGGAATTTTTTGTTTGGACAACACCTATACACTTTCCAAACCTTTGGACACCATCTCTTAATTCTTTTAAGTGCCTAGGATCAGTCCCTTTATCTTGTTCATCATATTTCTATATTATCCTCATTATTTGGCACTTTAATGCACACTTTTATGGCACCCATAATTCTGGACAACAAGCATACACATTTTATTTCTCTTAGTTGGGTGTTTAAGCATATTAATTAGCATTATGTGCTTTACTTTGTTTCCTCTAATTCCTTAAATGCACATCTAGTTTAATTGAAGAATTACCTAATTTGTTTGTTTTTTGTGCTAGTAGAAATCTAGGCTATAATGTTACTTATGTGATTTTATGTCTAATCTCTTTAGCACACACATCAACTACTTACATGCATGCTACATCACCTTGATGTAGGAAGTTTTCTTTGAGGATTCCATGACAACTATTTCTCCGAAAGTGTGAGGGATGCAAAGGAAGTGGAATTCCTAGAGCTTACCTAGGGAAGCATGATAGTGATTTAGTTCAAGGCCAAATTCACCGAACTGGCCTGAGATGCACCTCATATTGGTGTTTGATGATGCGAAAAAAGACACAAAGTTCTAGAGAGGACTCCAACTGAGCATTTAGACATGCATAGCATCCTTGAGGTTGAAGTTGTTATTGGAAGTCGTGGAAACTGCTTGAGTTATAAAGCAAGAATGTTAGGATCTCCATAAGATCCGTGATAAGGGCAAGAAGTGCTCCATTCATGTGAGCCGCAAGGAGAACGCCACTACTGTGGCGCCATGAAGAGAATGACTCCATACTGGAAGGCAATTGAGGTGTGTGGAAATTGGGGATGTACGTGGGCCCTTGTTACTCTGATACTGGAGCTTGCTATAAGTGTGGCTAGGTGGGGCGCATGATCAGAGATTGCCCCACCCTGTGGAGTGTCGTGCCTAGAAACCCATACTTGTAGGGCTACGAAATCCGGCACGTGACATTATTCTAATCAATTTTTAATTTGATACCTTTCAATTTGCGTATAAATTTTTCTCTTTTACATTCATACATATGCAAAAGGAATCAAAGATCTAAACATAAACCATTCCATTCACATAAGTCTGACGTTCCAATGTTTCATTCCTATTAAACATATAGTCTGATATGCCAAACAAATCCTATAATCCATAGTCTGACATTTAAGATAAATAAGTTGATAAATAAATGATAATCTCCAAATAACTAAAATCCAACTAATGTATTACAACCCACAAACTAAACTGAAATAATCCATCTACTGAAATAAAATTGTTTGAACAAATACTAAACTAAATATAAAAATGTGTCTCTCAAATCACTAAGCCAAAAACAACAATTCTAACTAAACTCTAGAACAATAACTTAGTGAACTCAGCACTGTCTATCTACCCTGTCTCCTCATCATCTGAAAACGTTGTCAATTTGAGGTAAACTTGATAGGCTCAATAAGAAAACATACAAATTATACACGAATATGGGTTAAGGCTGGCACAAATATGTTTTAACTGAAAATACAAATACAAAACTGAGATTTGCATGTATTCTAAACAATATACTAAATAATACAGTTCTAAAACAAAGTTGATATGGTTTACAAAACTGAAAGTAGTAAACAAAGATTGAATTAAATACTTGTAATTATTTCAGAACAGAACATATCATAAACATATGCAAGAACTAAAACAAAACAAAACATATAAATCTTATACCAAGACCTTTATATTTAACAATTCACACTATTTAATCCCCAATGAGAAGGGCCAGATTGCATCATTATTCCGGTGAAAGGAGACTACTATCCAACACTTAGTAGTGAGGGATCCATATAAACAGTTCGCACCATATACCCGTGAGGTGGGTTCCATCAATCAATACCCTTGATGGGTAGGGTGGCCTTATTACAGAAAAGTATTATTCTTATACAATTTCCTTTAAAACATTACGATCTTATAACATATTTCTTTATTAAAATCGGATTCAAAACAATCATAAACAAAGACGCTTGTTAGGTATTTTGTATTGTCAATGTCCATCCCAAAACAAGTATGCACATGTAACATGGTCATATAGTAGGATTTTGAATATACTTTGTATTTCTATGTAAGTCCAAGTCTAGAGTTCGGGAAAGTATCAAGAAGGTGGACTACAAGCCAAAGAGACTCAAGCATGTGTTGAAGAATAAAAAATCTCAAGAGCAAACTACTTCAAGAAGGCCAATTGTCGGATTCAAAGGTAAATTGATAAAGGTTGGTAAGTTAGGTATAAGGGATAAATCTTAAAGACAAATTACACTTAAAATGAAGTGTTAAACATAGACCTAAACCCAAGGGATAAAGCTCTAGAGTATGGACCTATGGACTTATGGGCCAATGGACGTAGAATGGATGTATCCAATTCCTAGAGAAGACCCAAAAAGTTTTGGATAAATTATGGACCAAAATTAACAAAAAATTGAGTGAAATAAAAATGTATTGAAAAGAAAAAATGACCCAACTTAAAATGACCCTAACTTTTGATCCAGATGTCTACTCGGAGCCCGTAAGTACTCAAAACGAGCGGCTCGATGAGCTATTTCTAAAAATGGAAAGATCTCTTATTTGAGATATTTATAATGACTACTTTTTTGATCTTGTAATAGATCCGTTCGAGGATCCCTTAGACTAGTTTTTTAAATCTACAAATAAGGGAATGAGCCCCATTTATTCACACAACACCTATGAATGATTCCATAGTTATAACATTGTGAAAACAAGCCAAAATAGAGAAAAAGATCCTATGAGGTAAATTAGCTTAGCATATGATCTTGAGAGCCTTGTCATAGTTATATTATTTTCTTGACTTTGAGAGAGCTTCCCAAAATTTTTAATTACATTTCTTAGAAGCAAAAGAGTGGTGTTTTTATAGTCAAATCAGCCTATACAAGAGGTAACCCGAAGTAAAAAGAATTCCTCTTCGAAAACATGTTTGTAGCCTTCGCCAGAGTCATCGGAGGCGGATTCTCTTATTATGTTTCAGAGCCAAGTGAACATTAGTCCATCGGAGTCACTTGACGGAGTGTGCCCATCACTCATTGGGAGCGCACTTACAAGGGAGTGGATTCTCTAGAACTTTTAAGTAAATCTCAAAGTTTATTAATTTTCCTATAATAGTTTAGAAGAATTATTAATAAAAATTAAATTGGCTCAAAGGAACCGGTTGGAGAGTGGACATAGTCCTAGAGTGCCGAACCACTATAAATCTTGGTGTTGTGGATTGTTTGCATTTGATCTTTTCTTATGTTTATGCTTATTTCATTTATGCAATATATCCTAACATAATAAATGACTTTTACTAAGGTTAACACAAAAGGATTAATCAAGCAACCTTAGGGAACTTATCAGCCCTGTTTCCACTCTGTTATAAGTAACATTATAGTGCATGACGGAGTCTCGTGGTCTCTAATAAGTTCATAGAAAATTGATTTACTTATTAAAAGATTTCCGTTGCATGTTAAGATAAAATTAAGTAAATTAACAGAACGTTAAAGAATTTTTAAATAAGTATAAGGAGCCAATTCACCCCCTATAGGATATTTGGATTGCCATTTCATGAATTTCAGCTTGACCCTTCTATGCACATAACTAGAGAATTACTTTGAAAAGATAAGAACATTATTTATCAGAATAAAACGATGTAATATAACTTTTGAAACATAAAAGAAATCCTTGTACCTTCTTTTCTAAAAACCATTGAAATCATACTTATAATAAAAATATTAGTCATATAAGAATTTAATGGAAAATAAGTAAAATCAGTAGTTTTACTTTCAAAACATAAATCAAATAATCTCGGAACCTAGATAAATTGAAAACGAAGCTTCATATATAAGTATACTTGTAAAACATAGTTTCATGTAAAAATAAGAACCCTAACGATCCAAATCCGAAGTAAAACATTCATGATTTTTTATAAAATAGAGAATAAATGATTCTAAGAACCTAACATGTTTGAAAACAATGCCTAGCATATGGTTGCTTACAAAACGGAATTTCTCTTTGCAAAACTGTTGTTCTAAAACCTAAATAGACTAAAAATCAAGTAAAACCCACATGGTTCTTTTGTAAAACAAGATTTAAAGCATTCTAAGATCCTAAAGGAATTTAAAACAGTGTATAATCTATATGTTTTTTATCGAAATCGAAAATCGTTCTAAGGTTTTATGTTCTTTACCAAAATCCCCAAAATCTCTTCCAAAACCTTACTTTCTTTCTTCTTCTTTCTCCTTCCTTCGTTCTTAGGGTTTGTGTGTTGAATTAGGTCGAGTCCTATTGATTATATAGATCCCCATGGGTTCTAGTCGAAGTAGAAACCCTATTTCTGTCGAAATTGGAAGTTTCTAAAATTTTCAAAAATCCTATCTACACAATTCGACCGATTGAAATTATTTTTGATGGCTTGGAGTTTTTATTTTTGATTGATCGAAAAGATTTTCGATCACTCGAACCTGTTCAACCGTAATTTCGATTGCTTGAGCTGAGTGACTTCTCAATTTCCTGAATGCCATTTTCTTCGTTTGATCGAAAATACATTTTCTATCACTTGAGGTGATTTTTCAATCGCTCGAAATTCCTAGATTTCCCTAATTTGATACCATGTCTTCAAATTTCCATATCTTTCTCTAGGAAACTTCGATTCACTTACCGTTTATTGCATTGAAAAGTAGATTCTTAAAGCTTTCTTATAGTATGTAATTTGCAATTTAGTTTTCACAAAATTTACACAGGTTTATCTCCAAAGTTACTTTAAACAACGAGTGATTGAATGCACATTTAAATCCTAATAAGTGTGTGCAAACATGTGCGGGGTGTTACACTCTCCCCCCCTTAGAAAAATAAATTCAGCCCTATGAATGTGACATATAATGAGTACAAAACAAGTGGATATTATCCCCAAGGTTTAAAGTATCATTATCGCGTCCTGTATCACTGCTTGCGGAGATAGAGACATCTCGTGTTTTACAGCTTATTGCAGGGAGATTGCGTAAGAAATAGGGAAATGGTAAGAAATGGGGGAAAAACTAACCAAATGAAGGAATTTTGTTATGAAACTTCAGCATTTGATAGAATAAAAACTAATACACACTTAGGAATCATTATATGTAGAAAACAACCATCTATGATGGTTGTGAGAGCCCTCACCCTCATGATATACGTTGTCGCCTATGGAATCTATGGAAATACTATGTAAGCCCTAGAAATTTTGAATGAAACTCTAGGAAATGTTATAATATGCATCATTAAACACTTATAAACAATTACACACCTAGGTGTCAATAGTTGGGAATCGGTACGCTTGTGACACGCTAGCGCTTATCGCGTATGTCTAGAATTTTAAGTGTTGAGTTTGATAAATAACACTACACATTATATAATAAAGCTACAAATACACATACATAATCAATGACACAAATGTATAACTCAAATAATAATGCCATTCTCATTCATTGATAATGCAAAGAATTACAAAAGTATAACTATAATAGTGAAATTGGAGAAATATAATACAAAGAGATAGAGAATAGTACCAGTGCCAAGATTGGTACCAACCAACTCAATTCTCATCAATACCACATAGAGTTTTAGGATGACTGATAATCATTATGGCCATCCCTATCACGATATTGTTGAAATTGTTGCTGTTGATGTTGAAATCACTCTTCTACTAAATGACAATAATTCAACCAGGAGATAGTTGGACTATGCCATGCCCGATAGTCAGAAACATATGTCTTGTATATTGAATCATCTACTCTCGAGAGCATCCCATATCGTGGAAAGCTGAGCGTTGTATATTGAGGATGAGAGGTTGACCTTGAAGAACCCCAATGGCTTTGATGGGCCCGTGAAACCCGACCTTCCTAATTAAATGATGATCTAGATGAGGTAACAGAACTTGGCCTACCAGCTGAAAGTGGCACTATGTACTGTAGTTGGTAACCAGGTCCAAAGCCAAAGATAAAATCCCTATCATGATATTGTTGAAATTGTTGCTGTTGATGTTGAAATCACTCTTCTACTAAGCGACTAATTCAACCAAGAGATAGTTGGACTATGCCATACCCGATAGTCAGAAACATATGTCTTGTATATAGAATCATCTACTCTCGAGAGCATCCCATATCGTGGAAAGCCGAGCATTGTATATTGAGGATGAGAGGTTGACCTTGAAGAACCCCAATGGCTTTGATGGGCCTGTGAAACCTGACCTTTCTAATTAAATGATGATCTAGATGAGGTAACAGAACTTAGCCTACCAGCTGAAAGTGGCACTATGTACTATAGTTGGTAACCAGGTCCAAAGCCAAAGATAAAATCAATCCACGATCCCTCCTAACTCTGTGTACTCGCAGATCGAGGGTATTGAGAGAATTGGGGGTACTAAGGATACCGAGGGAATAATTCATGCTACTACCCAAAAGAAGACCCACTAAGGCTCATGCTATTAAATGATCCTGCTAAAGTGTAAGCTGTGTTATGGAAAGAACTACTCTCCACCTCCTGATGTCTCATTTCCCCCTCTCCCTTGATTCCCACCCCTCTTTCACTCATAATGAGATGGCTAGGGAGATAGAGGTGGACGAGAACCATGGTCTGTATCTTGAGTGGAATGACCAAATCTATCATCTCCTGTGAATGGGCTAATGGGTCTCTAACTTGTCCCACCGCCACCATATGGTCTCTGTGTCATACTAGCACCACCACCATCCCCTTTATCACTACTATCCTCCTCCTCCTCCTCCATCACCTCCATCTCCATCATCATTACGATCACCACTATCTCCATCATTTGAGGTAGAACTCATCAAGTCATCATCATCATCAACTAATCCGCCTGTGACTTGGGGATTAGGCTGGGGTTAGGGTTGGGACTAGGATTGGGTCTTTTGCTGTGTTTGCATAAATTCATCCACATTTACTCCCATTTCGCTTGCTATTTGAGAACTCGATCATCCACTTACTTCATCCAATACTGGCTCTCTAGCCTCCTTAACTCGCTCATATAGTGGGTCCTCATCTCCTTTGTTGTAAAAAATATCTGTAAAATCGATGGGGTCGAAATACTGTTTTATATGTTGTTCTTTTTCTGCTTGTTTCATTCTTAAGCACAAGTTGTAATGGACGAAAACAAGTTTTTGAAGCTTTTCATGTCCAACTCTATTTCTTATTTTTGAGTGTATGAGGTTGAATGTGCTTCAGTTTCTCTCGCAGTCAGAGGAAGATGCGGTTTGAGGCAAGATACAATTGACAATCTTCCTTAGGTTGGGTGCATGTACCCCATGCAATACACATCATTCATTTGCAAAAAAAAAAAAAAAAAAAATAAATGTCTGTAAGTAATTGTTGGTTGCAGCCTTTATTAAAATTTTATAAAAATGACATAAAATTATCAGTAGCTGTCGTTTTTCATCCCGCCTTCGCAGCATCCCACGCAAAAGACCTGAATGGATCCCTATAGTACCTTATCGGAAGTTAGAAGCCCCCAAAAGTTAATAATCTAAATTGTATAGTGGTAAAAAATAAAAATAATGGTAATTGCGGTTACCTCTGCAAGAGCATTCGCCTATATGTTTGGATCGGGCTTAAGCTTCGCAATGACAGTTTGTAAAGCCCCCAACAAATGTGGATCCATTCAAATATTTTTGTAGTATTGGTATTGAGGGTTTGGATAGTGCTGAAAATCAAAGAAATTCATAATATTTCAAAACCTAACCTTAACCAATAATCAAATAACTTTTAGTAAAGTAAAATAACTTACCAGCCAGATGAAGTGAGTGGATAAGCATTTTCGTCCATCTACTACTAATGATATTTATGTAGTTTTTGTGACTTCGTGGGGAAGCTGCTTTTATTGCTTCTTTCATTAACCGGATGGCCTCATAAAGGTATCTCATGATTGGTTTCTTATCATCATTAACCATCCTTAAGATTGTCACCACTAGTTCTAATATGTTCAATACCACGCGACACCAATTCCAAAAGGAATGATTATATACAATTGATTCGATTAATTGTCCTACTACACTGTTGCTCTCTTTATAGTCATACCACTTAGGTAGAAAATAATGCTTCAGCCAACCTTCTTGTTTTGTATACTCTGTAATGCTATATAGTTGGTGGCAAATAGTGTTAACATTTGGCTATATGATATCACCTCCACATCTCTTTCTCATCATCACCAAGACATACCCATGGTTATATTTGAAGGTGGTGACTGTCCTAGCTTCTTCTACTACCCTCTTTATAGCATCTGTATTTCCCATATCCTTAAGCATGAGGTTTATACAATGGGTTGTACATGAGATCCAAAATTGATTATATTTTTTCTTTAACTTCCCTCTAGCTTTCTTGAAATTACTGCCATTATTTGTAACTATTTGGTTCATGTTTTCTTTTTTGACCTCCTTAGTAATAAGCCACATATGTATTTGTAATCCTTGATAACATTAGATGCTTCCACACATTTCAAAAACATGGTGATGCCATCATAGTTAACCTTAAACTTGATAATTGACTATTTCGTAATAGTCACCCCATACTTCGGCCATTTTTTTTCTTTCAAGGAACCTATATAATCATCAAGGAGTTTCTTCTCAATGGTCCACATGCAGTGGATGCTTTTACACCCGATCTTGCTATTGCCGCTTGATCTATCAAATTCTAAAGGAAAGACCTTGTAGTTGCATTAGCTGCAATGCCATAAAAGAATGAAAATTTTGAATATGCTTGGCCTATCTTTTGTTTCATATTTCTCCACATTTCTTTTATCCTTCTTTGCTTGTGTTCTTGGGAGGGGTACACGTCAGGATCAGTGGAAGTGATGGTAGGATGATCCCTCGTATTAGTAGCTTAACTGATCCCACGACTCCCACCACCACCATTGGATTTGCTCCACCATCTACTACTACTACCACCAACATTAGCACTAGCACCAGCACCCTTACCAGGTCTGCTACTGCAACACCTCGTAACACTTGTGAAGGGTAAAAATGTAATTTAGCATGTATAAGGGTAAAATTGTCTTTGAACATTTTTGGGGAGTCATTTGTGGTGTTTGGGATCCAATAAAATGAATTAGAAGTAAGGAAAGCGAAGACAAGTTCAAACTTGTCAAGTTCCCAAAGTTGTCTTAAGAGAATTAGAGTACAAACCATATATTATTGGAAAGCTCTAGGAGTCTACTTTCCAACACTTCAAACGGTGCGTGAATTGGAGTTTTCTAAAGAAAGTTATGAATGTTTTACCATGGGGTGTCTGAGTTGAAAATTCAGAACTAACCCAAGACCTGTGTCATGACAGGTTAAAAGATAGGGCATCACTCTCGAGAAGTTCATGACCAATGTCATGACCGGTTAGGAGATGGGTTAGAGCCTTAACCAGTCAGAGCCATGACAGGTCACAAAACCTTGACCGGTCAGGACTAGAAAGTATGAAAATATGAAAAAAGTGAGGAAAGGACGTGGCTTGCCCTTATTTGACCGCCACACATGTGGGATCTCATTTTAGACGAATTCTAAACCTTATTAGACCTAATTTTGGTCATTTAGACTCCTTAGAACACAAAGAGGGAGAGTGAGAGAAAAGTTAGAGGATTGGAAGAAGGGAGAGAAGATTAATCTTCTCCAAGTTTGGGCATGTTGCTAGAACCTACATCTAGCCTAAACTAGTTGTGGTTTATTGTTTTCTACTTTAATTTATGATTTCTAACCATGAAATGCTTTGTTTACTCATAGATGGATGAAAGATTGACAAAGGCGAGGTGGTTATGGAGGAGGATTCCTTTTAAAACAAGGAATAAAAAGTTTGGGTGAGTGGATATGTAGTTTATGTTTTCACTTTCTTTTTTTAGGTTCCTTGGAATGTGATTCCATTTTATATTTGCAAAGATTTATAGATTAATGTCTATGAAAATTGGTTGTGTGAGTGTAGACACATTTTATGCATACACTCTTCCATTCCTAGGTTCATAGAATTGATTTGTGATATAATCTTTATGAAAATTGGTTGTGTGAATGAATATGCATTTTATGTGTACTTTCTTTTCTAGATCTTTAGATTTATTGAGAATAAGCTTTGTTTTGGTGGATTCATCTCTATATTTCTTAGGAATGTTGATTTCCTTGAGTTAGACTTAGTTTCCTTTGATTGAGCATGTTATGAAGGATTCTTTACATTGTTTTTTGATTTCTTGGGTTATTAAACTATTTTTTTGATGCTGGAGCTTGTGTATGGGGTTGGTTGATCTCCAATCTAATTGGAAAGGTGTAGGAAATTGATTCACATGTTGTGGATAGTTTGGAAGATGTTTGGGTGGTGTATTTTGTCTACCCCTTTGATTTCCTTTGAATTCCTTAATTTTTGATCTCTACATAGTTGATAAAATGTTTTGCATATCTTTTGAATGCCCTTGAATTCTCTACATGATTTTATTGCTCACTTTGATGGCTTTCCTTTACTTTATGTTAATCCATATTGATTTTTGCAATTTTACTGATTCTTATATTAGGATCTTAGAATTCATGTGTGATACATTGAGACTTTACATTCATTGGAAATTTTTGGTAGTATAAGCATGTTATTCTAGCATGGTTTACTTAGGTGTTTTCATAGAGCATCTCATTTGGGCTTTCACATGAGTTTTGGAACATTTGAACTCTTTGGGTTTGATCATGGATGACATTTGGCATGAAAAGATTTTACTTCCATGAGCATTCTACATTTTTATGGAATTGGGTATCTTCATATGCACATTGGTATTTGGCTCTTTATATGAGATTTACCTTATTGGTTTTGTACTCTTTATGAGATTGGACATATGGATATTTTCAAATGGCTTATTTATGTTGTAGTTACTTTACGTTAAATAAGCAAGGTTTTGGCGTTCGGTTTTTTGACATGAGTGTTTGATAAGATACCCCTATGTGAGGACATTTGAATTCTTTGGGTTTTATCATGGATGACATTTGACAATAAAAGATTTTACTTCCATGAGCATCCTATATTTCCTTAGAATTGGGTTAAACATCTTCATATGTACATTGGTATTTGGCCCTTTACATAGGATTTACCTCGTTGGTTTTAAACTCTTCATTAGATAGGACATATGAATATTTTTAAATGGCTTACTTATGTAGTGGTGACTTTGCTTTATATAAGCACGGTTTTGGTGTTTGGTTTTGGACACAAGGATTTGATAAGATACCCTTATATGGGGACTTGCCCCCTTTAGGTCCGAAGTCCCCTTTGTGGGTTGATCTCATTGGTCCGAAGGTATCCAATCACCGGGTCACATCAATAGGTGAAGATAGCCCTAGTTGCCCAATATATGTATATGATTTGTTTTGTCGGAGACCCTTACATGGGTTGTATGATTTGTTTTGTCGGAGACCCTTACATGGATAATATGATTTGTTTTGTCAGGGACCTTCTCAGAAACCCTTACGTGGGTTATATGTTTTAGTTTTGTTGGAGATATTGATGCCCCACTCGTAGGGCAGTATGCGAGCATTCGGAGATATTGATGCCCCACTCATAGGGCTATATGCGAACACTCAGAGGTATCGAAGCCCCACTTGTAGGCGATATGCGGGCATTTGTGAGCCTCACTCATTGGGCTATATGTGAGCACTTGTGAACCCCACTCGTAAGGCAATATGACTACACTTATTAGCCCCACCTTTAGGGCGATGTGTGAGCACTTATGAGCCCCACCCATAGGGCGACATGCGAGCACTTGTGAGCCCCATTTATAGGGAGGTATGCGAGCATTTGGAGATTTGTGAGTTCTACTCTTGGGTAGGTGGGTTATTTGTTTGAGGGTCAGCATTGGGCATTTTGCATTTTGTTTTGTATTGGTAGGGACCTCTTTTGGTTTATTTATATATGGTTTCGGTATTTGATGAAGACCTTTATGTGTTGGCATATAGCATATAGTATTTGGCATGTGGCATATAGTATGTTAACATATGTATGATTCGATTTAGTTCATCTTGGATCTTCTTATGGTTATCTTGTGGCATGTAGATACTTGAATCATGGTAGGGATAAATGTGTTGGCATATTTGATGCATTCGCATATCTACTTTGATTCCTTTATCTTGATTCATCCTAATTGCTACTATGATTATCTTTGGCCTCCTTTGTGTGGCATAAACTGTATATCGTTTCGCTAAGCCTGTCAAACTTACCCAAAATTGACACTACCCACAGATGGGGTCTTGGAGGATAGACATTTGTAGAGGCCATTTGGTATATGGCAATGGGGGGAGGTGGGTTGGGCGTTTTGGCTCAATGATATGGTGTTTTATTTTCAGTCGTTAAGTACCTGTTGGTCATACTATGTACTTTTAATACTTTGATTGGGCCCCGTTTGGGTAAGAGATTGTTGTATCTGTTATTGGCATGTTGAGGCCATTTACTTTGGTTATGAGAGATTTTTGATATGATATATACATTTTTCCGCAAAACTTGCTTTAGTTTATCATTGATTATATTCTGTGGCAATGTGTTTGGATTAGAGGACTTAAATGGAAAAACAAAGAGAAATAAATTGACATGAAAAATATGAAGTTAGTTTTGATAAGAGGGAGACATACCTCGAACATAGGATCTCTTGTCTATGAGATACGGGTTTAAGGCGTGCTATCAAGTGTCATGGATCTGGATTTGAGCTCGAATCACGGCCCACAAATTCAAGTCGTAAAGCCTATACCATTGGCCCCCCCCTCCTTATACACAGAAGGCCTAAAATCAAGTTTAGAAGAGTGCATATGTCAAAGCATCGCTCTCATGATGATCTGCTAAGTTTGCCCTCACTACAAGCCTATATTGTTGCTTTTGCACCTTTGTCTCACAATCAGATGGGTATTGTAATCCATCATCATCATCATCATTATCCACATCTACATATCCCTGTAAACCTTGTAACGTGGCCTCCTTTAATGCTGAATCCCTATCAATCTTTGTCTCTTGACCTGTCTCTTTCTCTACCAAGTGACTATTCATTTGTCTCCTAATTAGGGGTGGAACATGCTCACAACGCGATATCCCTCTATGTTTCCACTGGATAGATACTGTTTCAGTCGAGTTATCCCACCACCATGCATCTTTTTCCCATAATAATTACATTTTATTTTTCTTCTATCCCCACCAATCATAGTGCAATGCTGTCACCTAATATCCTCCTCTAAGATATGCGATCGGCGAGTCATATTCACAATCCTACAGACAAAAAAGAAATTATACAAATAAAAATACAATAACATATGCAGCTAAATAGGACAGAGAAACATACATAGTATGTTTGAAAATGTTCTACATGTTTGATGTAATTTTTTGATTTTTTAAAAATATTTTATAAAAGATATAAAAAACTAAAAATTCAAAAAACATAATAGAATTTAGAGAAACAAACAAAGTATGTTTCAATATGTTCAAATATTCTTTTTGTAGTTTTACATATTTTTTGGCATTTTTCGGAATTTTTTAATTTTTTAAATATTAAATAAATATAATTTTTTTTATTTTCATAAATCTACCAAATTGACATATTATGTGCAAAATGGGCTGAAGTATGTCATATAAAAAAAATTAGACCAATCAATGCTCATTTGGTATAATTTTTTGAAATTTCTTTATTTTTTTTGAAAAAAAAAAAAAAATTTTTTTTTTTTTGAAAATCATATATTTTTTCTCATGAATGTGTAGATCTATCACAAATGCGTAACATATAAAAAATCTATGAGGACTAGAGTAGAAATAGAGAGATTATTGAAGTTTTTGACGAGATTTGGGGTTTTGGCTTTAATCCGGCTCAAATGAAGCTTTTCAATTGAAATTAACTCAAATGGAGTCTTAAATTTTGCTTAAGGAAGCTAAATCTACCAAGAAACAGAAAAAAATTGAGGTTTTGATGAAATTTTGAAGCATGTGACAAGAGGGGGGTTTTGGCTGCGAGACGCGTTAACCCCTGTCTCATGTCTCTAGGTTTTTAACAAAATTTGGCCTAGGCGTTCCCATGTATTGCGAGACACGTGTGAGACGTGCCATACGTGGGAACCCTAAGGGAGATCTCATTTACATTATGTGTTTCGTCTCCCACCCCCCGCGATATTGAGATGTATCGTGTGATATGCCCCGTATCGCGTGATACTTAAAACACTGATTTTTCCTTCATGGTTTTTTACCTTCCCAAGTTGCTTGCTCTTCCAAATGGATTCTGCATAGAACTTTCACATAAGGAATCACTTTTGAACGTAACACTTGCTCATTTTTATCCAATATTTGTATTGGTTGTTTTTCATAATATAAGTCCTCATTGACTTAGAGATTCAAACTTTAGCACATGGGACGGGTCTCGCATATACTTCCTCAACATGGTACATGAAACACATTGTGGACATGTGACAAATCCAGCAGCAATGCTAATTCATAAGCAATCTCACTATTCTTCTTTAGAATTACAAATGGTTTAATGAACCTAGAACTTAACTACCATTTCTTTTCAAATCTCATTGCACCCTTTGATGGTGACGCCTTAAAAAATACATGTTCCTTAACTTGGAATTCTAATTCTCATCTTCTCTTTTTTGCATAACTTTTCTGTCTATTCTGAGCCCTAAACAATTTTTCATGAATCAATCTAATCCTCTTATTTGTCACCTGAACCAATTCAAGTCCAAGTAACTTCCTTTCTCCAACTTTTTCATAGCATATGGGTGTCCTGCACTTCCTTTTATATAATGCTTCAAATGGTGCCATCTGTATGCTTGCTTGGTAAGCAAATTCGATCAATGATAGATGATCATCCCAACTTTCTTTCAAGTCAATTACATACGCTCTCAACATGTCTTCTAAAGTCTGTATAGTCCTTTTCGACTATCCATCTTATCGTGGATGAAAAACTGTACCAAAATTCAACTTTGTTCCTATAGCTTGTTGGAAGCTTTCCTAAAATCTAAAAATAAACCACGGATCCCTATCCAGAACTATTCCAATTAGAATACCATGCAGTTTCACAACTCATTGATGTATAACTTGGCCAGTTTATCAAGTGAGTAGTTTATCCGAATAGGTAAGAAATGGATGGACTTGATTAGTTGGTCCACATTAACCCAAATGGAATCAAATCTCTTCCTAGTCTTTGGCATTCCACTAACAAAGTCCATAGAAATATGTTCCCACTTCCATTTTGGAATTTCTAATGGTTGCAACAATCCTGTTGGCTTTTGATGTTCGGTTTTAACTTATTAACAAGTCAGACATTTGGAAACAAAATCTGCAATCTCCCTCTTCATGTTGTCCAACCAATGGTACTTTTTCAGGTCTATATACATCTTGGTATTTTTTAGATAAACAAAATATATTGTACCATGTGCCACTTCCATGATTTCTCTTTTTAGTTCGAAGTCATTAGGCACACACAACCTCTTACCATTCCACAATGAATTGTCTCGTTGAATTACAAAATTGGTCCTCTACTCTTTCTTGACATCTTTCGCAATTTTCTGAATCTCGAGATCTAAACTCTAAGCTACCTTTATCTTGTCATTAATCATGGCCTACACCTTAAGGTGTGCTACCATACATGCTAAATTGCCTGTAGATTTCCTACTTTAATGCATCAGCTACTACATTGGCTTTTCCAAGATGATATAAGATCATACAATTGTAATCCTTAATCAACTTAAGCCATGTCCTTTGTCTCAAATTTAGATCCATATGAGAAAACAAATACTTTTGACCCTTGTGATTTGTGTAAGTCTCATAAGCTTCACCGTACAAGTAATGGCTTTGTATCTTTAGTGTGAAGACAACCACAACTAACTTTAGATCATGAGTTGGGTAATTCTGCTCATAAGGTTTAAACTGTCTAGACACTAAGGCAATAACCTTTTCATCTTGCATCAGTATAAAACCCAACTCTTTTCCAGATGCATCACTATAAACCATATACTTTCCTCCTATACTTGATGGTGATGTAAGGACCGGGGTAGAAACAAGACGATTCTTGAGTTCTTGGAAACTGTGCTCACATGTCTCGTCCCAATCAAACTTGGTATTCCTTTGCGATAGTTTGGTCGAAGGTCTATCTATGCTAGAAAATCCCTCGACGAATCTCTTGTAATAACTAGCTAGACCCAAAAAGGTAGGAACCTTAGACACATTCGTAGGTTTACGCCAATTAACCACAACCTCCACTTTCTTGAGATCTACATAGATTCCATATTTTGATATTACATGTCCCAAGAAAACCATCTTATCCAAGGTTTAACATTTCATTTATAATTTATATGTCCTATCATAAGTTCCAAAGTTATGGAAAAGTATTTTCTCATGTCTCTATCTTAAGTTGAGTTGGGTTGTAATGTTAAAAGATTTCTACTATTGAGCAATTGGAGAAATACTACAATATAAACGTGCTTAAATTGACTACTTGAAGAGAGCATGAAGAGGGTAAAGAGTTACCTTAGCATCCTTCTATGTAACCATATGAAATATAAAGGTTAACACGTATCAAAAGAAATAGACAAGTTATTCATTTAAAGATAATTGTTTATACAAACATGTCCAAGATTCGAAGGAAGGTCACTTCAATATTGTTCTTGTGATAACCTATACCCCTTAGTCAATGTTGTTGCTCCAAGTATTGTGACCTTTATCTTCTTTGATAATTTATTAACTATGAGATTATGTCACTTTTTTGTAGATTTCCCGAATCCAAAATGCCTTGGGTTAGGTTCTCTTATGAGCTTGCCATGGTGGAAAGAGTAGAAAAAACATAAATGAAGAAAGAGACATAATAACATGCATGTTGTAGGGGAAGAGTATTAAGAGATAATGAACTACCCTCACTTTCTAGAAAGAAATGAGAATAAACCCTTCTTGTAACTAATCTTTCATAACTTAAAGCATAAAAAAAAATGAAACATCTTATGTAAAAAGTGAAAAAGAAACTCGTATGTTTAAAATAGAAAAACAAAAGAAGTAGGAGGGGGTACAACTATACAAGTAATATATAGGAGAACATACTATCATTTTACTTTCTATGAAGAAAGAAGGGTGCACATTTCCATGATCACTCTCTAAAAACACGTAGAATATAAAATGATATAAAGCTCCAAACATTATGGTCTCTATATTCTTTAGTTATGTATTAACTATAAAATTGAGTAATTTCCTTGTAGATTTCTTAAATCTAAAATATGTGCTTCGGGTTAAATTTTCTCATGAGCTTGTTCTGGTGAAAAAGAGTAGAAAATGGCATGGAATACAAATAAAAAGGAAATATAGTAAATATGTATATGGTAAAGGAAGAATGTAAGAGATGATGAGTTGCTCTCACTTTCTAAAAAAAATGAGGATAAAATCTTCTCTTTCATAACATACGAAATGAGGAGAAAGGAGATAATCTTGAACAATGAGCTATGAAAATCTTTTATGCTTAATAAACCGCTGTCCCCCTCTTTGTTCTCGTTAGTGACTGGTGGTTTAAGTGCGATTTTATGAAAGGCTGAATAAGAAAGGTTGGTTGAGGGCTTTGTGGTGGGGGATGGTAGAGTTATGGTGTCCCACCTTCAGTTTACTGATGATACGATCCTGTTTCTCAATGTTGAGAGTCGTAATATAGGAAGAATGGAGAGGTGTTTAAAGATTTTTAAGTTGATTTTTGGTCTTAAGGTGAATTTGGAAAAATCAATTCTGGTTAGGATTCAAGTGGATCATCCTTCTTTGGTGGAGTTTGCTGATATTATGGGGTGTAAGGTGGGCAGTTGGCCTTTGTTTTACTTGGGCATGCCACTTGGTGTGAACCCGTGGTCGAATGCTATGTGGGATCCTATGTTGGAAAGTGTGTCAAAGAAGTTGGCAATGTGGAAGAAGAATTACATTTCTCTTGGTGGCAGAATCACGCTAATTAAGGCTGCTATGGCTAATATCCCTGTTTATTATATGTTACTATTCAAAATCCTGGCTAAAGTGATGCTGAAAATTGAAAAATTCTAAAGGGATTTCCTATGGGAAAGTGGGAGATAAAAAAAGACTATTTAGTAAAATGGGAGGAGGTGGTGAAGTCAAAGGTGCAAGGAGTTTTAAGAAGAGTAAAGGAACGAAATGTGGTTTTGTTGGGTAAGTGGCTATGGAGATTCGCTAATGAGCAGGGTAGTCTGTGGTGTTCCGTTATCTCTAGTCGCTATGGGATAGATGTTAATGGCTGAGACTGTTTTCATACACTCCCTACCGTGGAAACATATTGTCTAGGTTGGTCCTTTATTTTATCCCTGTATGTGTTTTTCTATTGGTAATGGTAAGAGAGTCAGATTTTGGAAGGATCTCTGGTGGGGGAACTCCACTTTAGATTTAACCTACACGTTTGTTTTGTATCGCCTCTAATAAGAATTCACTTGTGGTTAATATTCTTTCTTATGATGCTAACGGTTTATTGTGGATTCTTCCTTTCTTCAGGGACATATATGAATGGGAAGTACCTTTAGTAGGTAATCTCATAAACGATCTTAAGATGGTTTATATCTTAAGTTCTGATATTGATACTCATATTTGGTCTCCCTCTTTAAATGGTCCTTTTTCTTCCAAAACATTTTTTAATGTTTTGTTAAAGGAGTCTCCTTCCTTTCCTCAACATAAAATTTGGTCCTCAACTGCTTTTCTTCGAGTTAAGGCTTTTAGTTGGGTGGTTTTCTCAATAGACAAAATACCATGGATATTCTTCAAAGGACATGCCCCTTTATGGCTTTGTCTCCTTCAATTTCTTGCTTCTGTGGAGTTAATGGGGGAAACTGGGAACCACTTATTCATTCATTACCACTTCGCTTCTAGAGTGTGGAGATCATTCTTGTTTGCCCTTTCTCTCTCGTTTGTGATGCTGGATTTAGTTAGGGATTTTTTTTGTCAATGGGGTGGAAGGTTGAAAGGTGATCGGGGAAGGATGTTCTTAAATGCCTTGGTGTTGTGTTTTGATGGAGAATTTGTAAAGAGAGGAATAGAAAGATTTTTGAAGGCAAGAGAAAGGAGGTGTGTGAAATGATTGATTTCATTATTAGTGAGCTTGGGTCTTGAATGTTGGTGAACAAGGATTTAAATATTTTCATATGAATGTTTTCTTGAGAGACCGTCTGTCTTGTTTATCTATGGCCCTTAACATTATTCACAATCAGATTAGTGAGTGGCTTCTTCCCCCTTGTGGAAAAGTTAAGGTTAATTTTGATGGTACGTCTTTTGGACACCCAGGACCAGCTAGCTATTGGTGTGTGATGAGGGATTGTCAAGGGAAGATTTTGCTTGTTAAAGGTGGTCCTTTGGGGATGGGTGATGCTATCCAAGCTAAAGTGATGGGTCTTCTTTAAAGTTTGCGTATGATCAAGTTGAAAGGTATAACTAATTGTGTTGTTGAAGGGGATTCCAAATCGGTCATCTCGTGGGGGAAAAGCAAAGGTGGTGGCTCCTGGCGTCTTCATCGTTTTCTTTGTGAGATTAAAGATCATGTGAAAGAGCTTCATGTTGATGTAGTGCACATTGCAACGGAGCTCAATTCTTTAGCCAATAGGGTGGCTAAATGGAGTCTGTTGCAAGACTCTGTTTTTGTTGGGACTATTTGTCGGATTGGTAGTTGCTTTCTTCTTTTTGGTTGAGTTGTGGTTAGCTGCGTGCTAGCCTTGGTGGGCTTGTAT